>JAMKCH010009084.1:0-57299 GCA_023653785.1 Ophioderma brevispina
GCATAATAAATAGGGTATTGAATTACTGATTAATTCTTATGTGATTAATTGGTATTCACAACAACCTTTATTGCAAAAAAGGGGTTTTGTCACTGCGACATGTTCCGGGTTTTGAAGAAGTGGATTACATATAAGCAAACTGGCATTGAGAAATGTACCATCTTAGAGGCATTTTAAGGCTTTAAAACACTGTAGCTTATCACCTGATCCAAATAGTTATTTGGTTAAACCAATTATTACATCGTGTTTTGTCCCACTACACGGGGTGTGGCAGGATTCACTCACACTAAGCAATACTGCTGTGGTGAGGATTTTTGGAGCAAAAGATGATTGACAGGATGCCATCCACATTTTTCAGCGGTGGGACTAGCCTTTGGGCAACCATGGTCCACCTTGCAAGTCAGCATGTGCTGGATGACTGCCATTAGCTCTCCAGAGCTAACGCCCTTGTAGGTAGATCTTTTTCATTCTACCAGGGTAACCAGCTGCCCTCCTCATCAGATTTCATTAGAAACCTAATGGAATATTAAACTCATTTAAAAAGTGATTAAACTGGATTTTATTTATTGTTTACTTTTATTAAATTATAATCCCCATATTTGAACACATGTACCTACCACCATGATTGGTGGATCATTTGCAAGGCAAAGTAAAAAAAAATGTATTTAAAGATTTTGAACAGTTCCCTTCAAATATTTTGGGTCAACATTACTCCCTGCATTTGGTGTACTTATCCACTTCTTACCAGCAACTGGTACTTGCAAAGCAACATCACCTCCTTTATAAGATATTGTTACAGAACAGTACACTGTGAACTAGGGTACAAGAAAATCCACACCCTAAGGAGGTAATTAGTGTGGTTGGTGTTTGGGTTTTAAGTTATGTTTCATTTGACAAAAGTTTTACAATTTTATCTCAGATTACATTTGTAAGAAGCCATTTACATTGTGGTGTGCTTCCCAGGTATTAGAATGATTTTTAAAAAAATGGCATACATGTGCTTTTTAGAATTCTGGTTGCTTCATATATTCACTCTAGGAATTAGTAACTGTAGATTAATTTATCATAAACTTAGTACATAGAAGGTTGTCAGGTGCAGAATAATGGAGCTTTCACATTGAGCAGAAGATAGATAAATTTGTGATCAATCGCTGTTTGCAGACTTCAAATCAGGCAACAAAGTCGTCATAATACTGTCAACTCTGACACGTACATGATACATCTCTTGTTGTGCCTCTTGAAATAAATTCATATGAGCATCTGTTACAGGCCCGTTGGAATATATTTAAAACTAGTACGGCAAAAACTGGGGTCTTGGGTGTAACCCCCAGCAGGATTCTAAGGGGGAAGCCAGCACATCTTTAAACAAAAAAGTAGTAGCTGCCATACCTGCTGTAACGGCTCCGATGGGCCTGATCTGTTATGTATTCGTATAAGTGACCATCTGCCATATTGAATTTCTTTATTCAATTTGGTAAATTTTATGCTGGAAACTGTATACTTCTACACTGAAGCAAACCAAAGTGCTGAACCGTGTCACTTAATAGGTGGTAATGTTCCTTCAGCATTGAAAAGCTCAGTGACAACCGCTATCGTAAATGCATATGAAAAAAATATTTCATAAAAAAAAAAAAGCATGGTAAATCTTTACTTTGGAATGCTTTTACATCAAAACCAAGTTGTAATTGCGCATGCAGCTACTATATTAGTCTTAAAATATGGCAATTGCAAATTTGATCTTTTGCTCAGTGTGAAAATCTCAACTATTTTCATTGTCACATGCTTTGCATAACATAAACTGTTCTTCACATGGTGGTGGGGCTTCTGATGTCCTCTTTGCTGGTTGTAGTGCTATTTCACTCTTGCCAATCTTATCTAATGCTGATTGGAAGTAGAGGTAGCGGCATAGTTTCTAGATCAGGGGTGCTCAACTGTCAAATCCGGCCTGCTAACTGATAGCATGTGATCCACAAACCAGTCAAAAACATACATAAAAGAGAAGAGAATAAAGTTTCTTGAACTTGTGTCTTTGAAATTTATTTGGCCCACTTTGGCCTGTTGGAAGATATAGTTGAGAACCCTTGTGCTAGATGTTATATCACAGATATTTTCACCAAAATAGAAATGGCATAGAAATGATCATGGGATAACAATAATTTTAAAATTTCATGAAACTCAAAACATTTTTACCTGTTGGAAAAGTTAAGGAAGGTTGATATTTGTAATAAGAAGTATATCAATTATAAATATTCTTTCAAATTAAATGGGAAGTAAATAAGCATATACACAATAACATGTAACGACCTTTTCAGATTTGAAATCTCTTTGAAACATCAGATTTCCATCTATTTCCTGGTATAATTTGATTTTCCTTATGCACCAGTGTGCAGTGGATAAAAAAAGGCTAACAGCAGGGTGTTTTTAATGCATCTTTATTATCTATTTAAAGAAAACTAAGAGTAGCACCAATATAAAAATGCATTGCTACATGAGATAGGAGTTCATTGCTCCTAATCACACCATTTTTGTGTGTGGGTCCCCTTCATCAAAACATTAAATTTCAAAGACTTACAAAAAGTGTTTCTAGAAATTAATCTATTTTGAAAATGAGAAGGCTGACAAATTTAACCACTTGTCAAGGTGGATTAATTTGCAAAAATACCCAAGATTATTTTAAAAGCTTCCAAAAATAATATTTTCATGAGATGGGAGAGGATCCACAAAACATGTGAATTTATAATAAAGTCTTGCCTCATTTACGATTGTGGTTTTTCATATCATTGCTACTCTTAGTTTTCTTAAAATAGTTGATCAAATATGTGCTCCAAACCACTTTAGTACAACCCCTTCATTATTTGAGTTGTTTTTATAATGAAAGATTTGCCAGTGATGCCTTTAACATTGTCATTCTCACCTAAACCATATTATGTGTATTATACTCAATAGCTACCGCAGTTAACCCATATGCCATTCATGTTTTTAGCAAGTGCCACTCCCTTCAAACAATCCCACACTTGGTTGAAGTGAGAACTCTTGCTAGAATTGCTGAAGAATATATATTTTTTTGTAAATTCTAGTCTTTTTGTGGTGCAGTGAAATTATGAATTTCAGTTGACATTGTTCAAGATCTTAACACATCCACCTAATAATACCTGCCTAAAGTCTGTGATATTGGAGATGTTACTCTAGAAATGTGATTGTTAACTAACACTAACATGTTAGATGTTTCTCATTGCAGACATTTAGTAATGCATGCTGTTAATATTGTACAGGTATCTAAAACCACCTTTGATCTTTTGGCAAAATAATTTTCACTATTTTTGCAAGTTATGTCGAGCTCAACAGAGTGAGAAATAGACAAATTAAGCATGAAAAATTCTTGAATTAAAAAATTATTGTATACATAGCTTTAATGAAGAATTCACATTCTAAAGTGCAAATGTGTATAAAAAAATACTAAAAAGGGTGACCAAGGGTAATGATATGGCTAGTAGATAAACAGTAGTTAGAGAAGTTGTATGATGGACATACGGTTAGTTTGTCTTTGGCCAGAGAAACCTGTCATTAAAGGGATGTAAGGCCATTTCAATTTGGCTTTGGCCATTTCATTTTGACTTTAAAATTGTCAATCAAAAAATTGTAATTCAAATTTAATAGTTTTAGGCAAGCTTTTAAGATCCTCATCTTTTATTGCTTCAAAGTTATGTTTTAACCACTTCTCTGGTAAAAAAGAATAAGGAAGAACATCATGTGTGTATGTGGTGGTTGTGCATGCCTGTACAAACATGGTTCTGTCCAGTATGCAAAATATTGTCATTTCAGCTCTTCCTGGTATGGGGATAGAGACCCGAGGTGGCACTGCTTCTAAATGCAGTTAATTTTAGTTACAGCTTCACAACTTCTCCCGGCTTCCCCACACACAGTTTCCTAACTAATCAAATTTCTGATGAGAATTTCTTGAATCAAGTCATATTAAATCAAAAATAAGTGACATATATTCTTTAGGTTCGTCTTGCGTTGACAGGGCAATAATGGCGTCAAATAAAGGTGGCAATAGATACCTGTGAGGCAGTAACCAACTTTAGGTAGCTATTGAGCTTTTTCATCCCAGTTACTGTATTTTTGATATTTTAGAACACTTTTTGTTATCAGTTTGTTGTCTTTGTCATGCGTCTTTCACTCACTACACTCATTCTTCTCCATTTTGCCCAGAAATATATGGGATATTCGCCGTATAGAAATAATTCGTGTCCGTCTGTAAGTATTAAATATGCCATGTTTTTGCGTGTCAAGCATTAGTCTTGCAATCGACACACCCTCAAACCCTCATCGCCTGACTGTCATGTGCACTTAACATTTTTTCTTTTTCTTTGCCTTCAGTTGAATTTCGTATTTTGGTTGACTTTGTGTTGATGTTAAATAGTTTAGTTGGGATTTTTGTTCCTTTCAGTTTTGATGTACAAAATTGTATGCATTGTAAATTTGGACCATTTCATTTTCTGGGTGATACTAGAAAAGCAGTTTTGTTTTCATTTACTATTACTGATTTTTGTTTTCATTTCTGAATGACCTATCAAATAACCAAATAATGCTAAAGCTGAAAAATACACAAGCTTTTACTAGCCTCAAATGCATTGCTTTATTATATTTAAACACAAATCCCTTAAGCTAAGTGAATAGCAAATGCATGCTGTCTTGCAATTCAAATCCATAAACCACTCTCCAGCCAAAACCAAACCATGCATACAATTTTCACACCTTTTTTCATTTTGATTTTGACTTTTCACTTTCTGTTGTAGACCATTAGCTTGTTGGTCTGGGTTTTCTCACAATCATGCTAACCATTGTGAAGATCTTGTGCATGTGTCATTACTATGTTACAAAATAGCCTCATCTCATTTACAAAGTTCAGAGTATGTTTTAAGTACAAACACACTGCAACAAACTTTGCCCTGGCTTGTGTGCTAAAAATTAAGGGGTTGCTTCAAAGCACAACCCATAGTTGACCAGCCATGACTGGACAATCCAGTGGGATTATCGGAATTTCTGTTATTAAACCGGAGCATGGCCAGGTAAGCACCAGAAGGAACTGGTCATTCATGAGGATGTTATTGTTGTTAATAAAAAGGATAAACTAGCAGTCCAATGCAACCACAAGTGACTTGACAGCAGTGTGGCCAGACAGACCCAGTATTCAAAGCAAGTTTTTATTGTCATATACTCTTTTCAACGTACCCTTTACAAGATAAGCGTACTTTAAGCGTGATGCGCGTTAAATGTGATCGTGCGATTAATGCTAAGCCCGACCTTTGGATGGCACGCGCATACCTCTTGTAAAAGGTATTTTGATAAATAGTATAACAGTAGAACATGGTCAAGCAGTTGATCAACTTGCAGTAACAGCCCAGATCATTTAACTGGGTATGTGTTTTACTATGCTTTGTCTGGCGAGAAATATGGAGTGATGTATTAACTTTAGTGCAGTGATAAAAGTATGTATTGTGGTATATTGCAGCTGTAATCAGGAACACCCAATGTTGGTGTGCGTGATATCCATAAAAACTAGCTGCACAAAAGTAATGATAATTACTCCTTCCTTCTGGATGGACTAAGTATAGTAAAATGTCCCAGTCAACACATACTAGCCAACTGCTAGTGAAAGGATAGAAGTGGTGGTTTGATTGTTTCTATTGCTAGAAGCAGTCAGTCGGCCAGTGGCAGTATAGATTTGGGCATTTTAATGAGCTGTTATTGTTATTAAGGTGCTTGTTCCGATTTAAGTGTATCGTGTTCTCTACTTGATATGAGAGCCGAGCACTTGCATACACTCACCACTTAGTTTCGTGGGAAATGAACTTGCATTTTTTGCAGTAGAAGCGATACTGCACTTCTGTGCAGTTTTGTTTCTATCTTGGAAAAGAGATGGATTTGAAGGCTAAAATTTCTGGAAAACAGTGAAAAAAATAGTCTTTAATCAGGTATCAAAATAGACACTACTTCGGAGTAAATTGGAAAGCCCAGTTCTTTACTCTGCAGGTTTTGTCTCTATCTTGGAAAAGAGATGGATATGAAGGCTGAAATTTCAGAAAAACGGTTAGAAAAATACAGCCTTTAATCGGATATCAAAATTGACACCACTTCCGAGTAAGTTGGGGGGGGCGAGGTCCCAGAGGCGATCGGAACAAGCACCTTTAACAATAGAACATGATCAGGCCCTCAGTCAGTGTAACTATGAACCATCCAGTGGCAAAGAGCAGAACTGGTGTTTGGAACTCGTGGTTAGTCTGAGTTTCTGTTGATACTATTGACACATGGAAACAAACATGCCACTTCTAGCCAATTGTCCAGTGGTAAATTAGATTTACACAAGAATAGACAAAATACTGAACTTTGTAAAAAAAGAGGATATCTTGTAATAGAGTGCTCCTATCATTAGGCTGCACATTTGCCCTAGTTTCTAACAGTGTATATCTTTATTTGTTGTATATTAACTGTTGTGTTAGATATAATTTTAAAGTATATTTCAGTTTAATGTTACTTTCTCAGTGGTAGGTTGCTTATTTCTTTAAGTGTTGATATCTTTTATCTAAGACAAATTGCTAGCATCTTGTTATGGTTTTCTTTGAGAATGAGAATGATTGGTTATTGTGGTACATGCCTCTGGCTTTGCATTTGATATTGCATGTATTGATCGCAAGGTGCATCATTTTTTGGGTCTTATTAACTGGTATTATTTTTGTATGAAGGGATGCGTATCAAGGAAAAGTAGTTCGTTTCTAGAAGCATAGCTGGCTATAGCAAGCTGTCAATTCAGTCGTGAGAACCATATCTACTTCAATCTACTACCATTCAAGAAGAATTCCATATACTCGTATAAGAAGGCACAATTTATAAACCTTCCTTACCAGGGGCGGATCCAGGATTTGAAAAACGTCAAAATTACCGGGGGGCTGAAAGGCTAAACTTGTCCAAAATGGGCTGATTTTGCAAAATCTTGCAGAATTACCGGGAGGCGTGCGCCCCCTCCGCCCCTTCCCTAGATCCGCGCCTGCTTACTGATTTTATCTGGACTGGCCATGGTCAGGACATGATCAATCCACGGTTGTCACATGCACTGCACATGACAACCATGCATTGATCATAGAATAATCATGGCTATTCCATATGAATTCAATATTCCCTATGATAGACATGGAAGTACTGATTTTATCTGGAATGGCCATGGTCAGGACATGATCAATTCATGGTTGTCATATGCAGTGCATATGACAACCATCGATTGATCATGAAATAATGGCTATTCCATATGAATTCAATACTCCCTATGATAGACATTTATTCAACTCCATCTGTGCCTTCCATAGAGGGTGTATGGAATTCAGTTGGAATAGCCCACTAAATGATTTTGTTGATACTAGGTACAAACCAAACTTCTTATATTACTAAGGACCACAGATAATTTGCAGACAAATAAAATTGGTGTAATTACACATATTCATAAGCGAATTTTCAGGGCAGGGCCAGGGAAAAGATAAAGTAAATAATTTCCTTATTTGTAAACTTCATAGGTTATTATGTGGGAAATATAAGTGTCTGAAGTTACTCCTTTATTTTTATTCCTTCATTGTTGCAAGGTTTTTTGATACTATTGTATTCTGACTTCCCAGGGCATGGGTCGGGTTATTATAACCTAGATCAGTGATCTGTACGTAGGTGTATACATTAAACTCATCTGTTGTATTGATATGTCTACCTTGAAACCATTGAATCTGTTTCACAGTTAGATTGTGCTCCATTTAAAGTACAAAGTTCTTTATCATTTGAAATGGGTCATAGTACAAAAGCAAGCATCTTAAGGGACATTTCAGCAACTAAACTTGTACAGCTAATTGCATCCCTGTGCTGTGCATACAAAGTCTTAATCGTGAAGAAGGGTGACATTTCTGTGGGGGTCACTTTCATTACACTTAAATCTCATTCAGATACAAATAAATTGTTACAAAGGTTGTATTTTTACAGGCAATTGATGTACAAGCATATATAGCTTAGAGTATACAACACAACCCAAAGAAAAAAGTGAATAACCAAAATATCTTAAGATCGCTAATCACCACCACATGATAAATAAAAGCAGCTGAAATGAAAGTTGGATTCAACCCAAAATCCTGCTTAAATTTGAGCACAAAACATTACATTTTATTTAGTTTTTCTTGCACCTAGGTTTTGCCCTACTCAGTTGTCAATCACAACAATTTCGTCATGTAAATACTGGTTTAGTGTGATTTATATTAATTTTTTTATGGAAGTAAAATTGAAATTGAATTTGAAAGCAATAGAAACACTTGTTTCGGGTACAAAAACAGCATATAATATTTAAGGTTTGATTTTCCCCATTTTAATCTGCTTGTTTGGGGTACTTCTTGAGAGTGCCTGTATGCAGATGATGAACAAGTTGAAAAATCAGTGCCTCCCTAAGTTGACTGCAATTTAGGCTAGACCAAGTTATCAAGTTAGAATAGTTAGCCCATGTGAGTTGCCCAATTGTGCCAAGTGATTAAGGCAATGTCAGCCTAGAAACTAATCTAGCCATTCTAATACACACACTCAAATTGGGTAAAATATTCAAAAAAAAAAATAGAACTAGAATATGTGGTCTAATTTGAGTAGGAACTGAGATCACTCTAATTAGCCTGTGAAACACAAGAACATTAATGGGATTTATATAATTCAATTTTAAAGGACACAGGACAGTTTGTTTAAAGCATTCCCCGATTCCATTAAAAACTAAGATTTGAAAGAGATTTGTGCGTGTTTGTAATTTGTTAGCTGTGCTCTTTGCCTGGAGCAAACAAGGTTTTACTTTCATGCATATGAAAAGAATGACTTATATTTTTGCTTGTGCATGACTGTTTATTAAGTGCTTTTGATTATGCAATTTAAGTTTCTTGAAATGCATATCACTGTGGTTAAGCTTAGTAAGTTTTGGTTTATTTTAATCTGTGACCCTTTGTGACCTTAAAACTAAGTTTATTGTGTCACTAGAGAACAAATGTGCTAAGTTTTTAGCTAAAAATCACAGGGTGGGTAAAATAAAATACTGACCATTCTATTTATGTTTTTGACTTGGTGGTGGTTAACATGTACTTGTAGTTTACTTTGAGTGTCATTCATTTTCAAAGAACTTGAGAGAAATGTTTGCATAGTAAGAATTGTCCTTGGGTCCCTGGCCTATGAAAACAATTTCCTTCTGGTTTAGACAAATTCAACAGGCAGAGCGGAAAATCACTTTTCTGTAGCACCACTATTTTATGCTTTTACATTTCAGATTAACAATGCACTAAACCAAGTTGCTGTTTAATTTGTTTTAACACTAGTTCTATTAAATAGATCATTTCTTTTCTACCCAGAATTCTTTTGCTTTTTCTGCAGCAAATTTTCAACCACATTAATATGTTTTATTTTATAATCTCTGAAATATCTTAATTAGTATGAATAAGCAGACTGTAGTTTTGTTATTGTAGAAAAATTAGGATTTCATATTTATTGAGTTGGGCTACTCTGGGTTCCAGGAAAATATAGCACTAACATTTTATGGAATTAATAAACATAAGAAGAGGTATAAAAATGCAATGATACCTAATCCTATAATTAAGACCTAACTTGGGGTACAAGCACAATTTCCCAGTAAAGCTCAATTTTAGACATGTGGCCAAAAATAGTGTTTTACACGAATTTCAGGCAGCTGCTTGCGATTCTTACAGACTGTGCTGGTGCCTGATAACTCAACAAATTGTAGATGTACTTCATGTTGCTCACATTCAGGAACCATTTCAGTGTTTTTTTCTGTGAATTTGAATTGTAAAAAAAGTGTTTTGTTTTGGATGCAGATGACCAAAATTGTATTTGTAGACTTGTTGTTTTGCAGGCTGAATGTCTTGGTAGTAAAAAAATACCTTAAAAAAAAAACACCTTAGACCTTTCATGTAATTGGCCATTATTTTGTGTGCACTGAGTGCAAATGATCACTGATGTGTATGTTTTCAGGATGTCCCCCATGTGGTTGGTTTTCTCATTGTGTATTGTGACAGTATCAAACAGGTGCTTGTGTGAAACAATTGTTTTCTGTGGAGTATGATGGGTTGGTTTTTTAAAAGCTGCAGCAGAATGTTTCATATGAATAGAAAGGGTGCATCTTGCGATCCCCTTCTCTTATTTCTTCTATAGGAAAGATGTGAAGAGGCAGTGAACCTGGCCATCCATAAACTGCTAACGTTTGGACAAAAGAGAAATTTGTGATCCAATATGATCAATGCAAACCAATATCAGCAGTCAATAAAATCTGGTTGTGTCGTCATTATGCTGTACAAACTTCAGCTTTTAAAGTTGAAAAACTACTTATATCTGACAGACTTAATTGTGAATTGCAAGCACAAGCCTTTTGAGATATATTTTCCTGAAACCTTATGGTAACAAGGGTGAAAGTATCAAGCATAGTGACAGGCACAAAGTGATAAACTTTTGTTCATGTTCATGATATGGAACACAATTTAAGCATTGCACTTAGGTCTTCTATAATTGGATTGGATGATCATTGCTTGTGGGGTCAAATTTGGTCGAGTGTCACGTTTGACGGGGCATGATTTCCTTTCAACATGTCAAACTGATGCTCAACTTAAAAAAAACAAATTTTTTTCAAACTTATTTCATTAAAATGAAACACTCGTTTAGGTCACAAGAATGTAATGCATGTTTCTTCTCAACTGTTGTAGGACTGCATTTGTTGACAGGATTGTAATATTTTGGATACCATACATCCTTCCACAGAGCTTGTGGTATGTTGCAAACCTCTTAACCAAACCATCCTTGTCTATCTGTGCAGGGCTACATGGACAATGCAGATGTTAATAAACCTGTAGGCAGTAACACACGCCCAGGGCACACCCCAGCACACACCCCACACCACACCAGTACCCGACAGAGCCAATGCAGCAAGACAGTCTAATCCTCAGTTAGATTTGACGGACACAGCTAGTAATCCATCAACACCAATAAAAGATGGCAGTAATGGGACCAGTACAGGCAGTGAAGAACACATAGAACAAGTATCGCCAGAAAGAGGGTAGGTCTTTATTTAGGCTACACACAGCCAGTTTTCATGGGCAACATTATGGGGGAAAGTATTACTGCAATCAAGCAAAATCAGTCATTTGTCAAGCAGAATAAAAATTCATACATTTTCAAGGCTTCATTTTACTGAAGACCCCATCTCAGTTGGACTTACAGTTCCAGAGATATAGGTACGGTATTTGTAGTGTCACTTAGAACAATGAAATATAGAGGAAGGTGAATGTTAAACACAGCTGTTTGACCCCCATGCAAATTGTCTCTTTTATTTGTAGAGCAATTTTAAACAATGGCGACACAATTTTGACAGCTGATATAAGTAGGGACATGTAAGAGCTATTACCACCTCAAAAATCAGAAAAATCCATTGCAGGAATCTTGCCATATAGGCCTATAAAGGTCATAATTTGTACGTTATAGCACCCTCTATATGCCTATTTCCCATAGAAAGACGTGTAAAACTAGCTTTTTATGAAAAATCATATTTGCCCGCAATGAAATTTCATCAAATTTACACAGGTTGTAGATACTGGTATAAATACTCCAAATCAGTTGTCAAAAGTGTGTCGCCGTTGATATTTTTTGTTTTATTCTTGTTTTGTCATAATAAATGACTCTCAAACAGCTGTGTAAAATAGGCTATATCTCAAAATTTTTCAGCTACAAATGACTAGTTTAGCTTGATTGCATCACATCTGTGGTATTTTCGAAACTTTTTTTTTTTAATACAGCTTATAGTCTGGCATTTTGACCTAGACAAAATGGCAACAAATGATTTTGACCTCATTATGCTCAGTTCTGAATTAAAGGCTGACTCGAGATTTTTCCCGAAGAGGGCGCCCGTCAATTTTCAAACAATAGTGTTTTTTTTTCATATCATATTCTTGTCCATATACTAACACTAGTGAAATGGCTATCTCAAATCCAAGTCCTTCATATAAAAAAAATCACAACTTAACTTTGTTTTAAATTTTCCGATCCGGAAATGTAGTTATACACAGTATCCTATTTCCCTGTAATACTACACATAAGGTTTACGCATGGAAGACGAAAAATCCAATACATCTGACACCTTTGGAATTGGGCCATTTTAGGTGCTACTTTAGTTCTAAGTGAACTATTTTCCAATAAATAGATTTTCAAAAATCTCTGCGTCAGCCTTTAAGGGGGGGAAACCTCTTCAAAACAGGGTCAAAGTTTTATACGTGGGGTAAATATCAAATGATTTTTAAAAACTTGAAAAGTATGCCATCTTCTTTGTTTCAACACAAGGATTAAATTAATGTATAGTTTGCCATGAACTCTGTCGTGTGGTTTAGGATATAAATTAGAAAATAGGGAAAGGTCAAATATCCCATTGTCTTTCATACTACAAGGGTCAAAGTTTCAAAATACATATTTTTAAGAAACTTAGTCACAAGGATTCAAAAAAGGTATAGTTTGTGATATGTACAATATTCTGTTTAAGATTTGTAGGGTAAATTAAGTCAAGGTCAATTAGAAACAATGGCAGTGTCATAAAATTACCTTGTTACCATAGTAACAAAGCTTCAGACTTAGTGTAAACTATTCTTTAAGTTAGTGCACTTTTCGTTGTAATAATCTAGGTAAATATTCTGTATGACCCCTGTATTAACAATAATGTATACGCATATTAGGAATCATGATGTTAACTAACTTTCACTCGTATGCTGATGATACTAAGCTTTTCTGTGAGTTTAATCCAAAGATTCCAGGTGATTGTGAGCATGCTCTTCAAAAACTTTCAAGCAGTATATCTGACATAAACACCTGGATGTCCAAAAACATGCTGCAGGTGAATTAAAAAAAAAAACAATTTGTCTTTGCCATGCCCTGTGTTTTCAAAAATCTGCCTTCAATACAGTTAGATCTGGGTGACACCTCTGTTCCTGCTTCTGTGTGAGTAAAAAACTTTGGTGTTATGTTTGATTCCATTATGAGTATGTACAATCAGATTGGTGCTATCTGTAAGAGTGTAAATGTGATGCGATCTGGGAAAACCTGCCACATGGTGCAAAATTTATATTTTGAGTTTTGACTATCATTACAAAGTTTGAAATATAAAGTTTACATAACTTTTTACTTCTTTCTTCTATGATACACATATAAAAAGTTATGCCTTATACAATCTGACAAAAAATAAAGTACAACATAACAAATTTTAAGGTATTTTCTTTATTTTTTCAAAACTGTCCTGTGCGACATGTGGCGGGTTTTCCCAGATCACATCACAAATGACCATATTCATAACTAGGGCGTATTCATAGGTTTATCAGGTTTTGATGCTTGCAACTATGCTGTACGATCTTTGGTCTTGTGCCGCATTGACTATACCTGTCCAGCTCGAAGTGTGAAGAAGCGACGCAGGCGTGTACGTTGTACCAACTTTCAGCGCGCGCATAGGCAAAGCACAAGCGCACTGCAACTGAAACGTGGCACTTGGTATATGCACCTGTCTTCACTTCATACTTCAGACAAGACAAGTATATGTCAACTCAATACTATACGGTGCCATTGAAATAGATCTCAAAAGGCTCCAGCGTTTGCAAAATAAAGCTGCGCATCTTGGTGTGCCAATGCGGTCAGACAGAGTTCGTCACAAACTTTTGGTCCCTCGTCACTTGTTGCCCTTTTAAGGAACTCATCAGATATAAATCCTTCTTTATTTGTATAGGTCTCTTCACGAATAGGCCTCCGATACCTTATGATGGTCTAAATTTGTATAATTTTGGTGACATAATTCTGATGTTGCAGAAACGAAGGCTTGTCCCTTCCTGATGTTTCGCTATTGTTATACTTCGGATTAAGTCGTAGATTTGGTGACATATCATTAACCGTCATTGGTCCTAGTCTCTGGAACAAGCTTCACGCTAACAGTAGAGAGGTCACTTTCCCGCAGTGTCCTTCCCATGTTCTCTGTAGAGCACCATAATGCATTTATTAATTATTTTGTCCCCGCCACGAGTTCGGAACGGGACATAAATGATCAGCGTCCCGGCCCGATCCACGTCCGTCGTCGTCCGCCGTAAAAATTTACACCATGGTTTGTATACAATTATCTGGAAGTTCCGTAAGGGGCAATATTGGTAACTTGGTGAAAGAAGCGGTTTTGATGATTTCTCCGACCTGATTAGATTTGGTGGGCGTAAATATGCTAATTAAGTAGCTCATTTTGCATAATTTAATTAAGATTTTCCCTGCAAGCCTGTGTACAAGTTTTCTGGAGTTCCGTTTGGCGTATAATGATGTAACCTTGTGGAAGGAAGCGGGCTGAAGATTTTCTCGACATGATGAGATTTTGGCATATTTTGGGGCAAATTAGAGTAGATCAAATGGCTAATTAAGATACAAAATCAGCGTAATTGTCTATTTTGACAACTGTTACATTGGGAAACTCAAAATTCCTTCCTAGCTCTGCAAAAGCCTATCATGGGGCACGTCTTTTTTGCAGTTGAAAGTAGGTTGATAAATTCGGCCCAGCGGCTTAGGTATGTAAATGAGCTAATTTAAATATTCATCATTGCTGTATCTCTGAAATGGTAGGTCGGATGCAAATTCCTTCGCTAAAGAGCTACTGTGCCATAGGGAGAGGTGTGGTGTTGGGTAGGGGAATTTTGGTGTTGGGAGGGGGCAGAGTGTTTGCGGAGTGTTGGGGAGGATGGTGGGGTGTTGGGAAGGGGTGGCAGGGTGTTGGCGAGGGGTGGGTTATGTTGCAGTGTGTTGCGGAGTGGGGTGGGGTGTTGCTGAGGTTTAGGGCGGGGGTGTTGGTGGGGTTCTGGAGGGGGTTGAAGTGTTGGGGAGGGGGGTTGTGAGGGTGGTTAGGGAGAGGGTGAGGGTGTTTGGGGAGGTGTTTGCGGGGGTTTTTTGAGGGAAGGGGAGGCGTGTTTAGGGGTTTTTTTGGTGGGGGTTGGGTTTCTGTGTTGGGGTGTTGTGGAGTGTTAAGGAGAAGATGGTGGATGGGTGTGCATAGTGTTGGGGAAGGGGTGGGGTAGTAGGGAGTTGGGGGGGGGGTGGGGGGGTGGTTGGGGGTGAGGGGTGGGTGTTGCGGGGGTGTTGGGAGGGGGGTGAGGATTTTGAGGGTGTTGGGGATGGGTGGTGCGTTTCAGGGAGTTGTGGGGAGGGGGTGGTGTGTTGTAGTTGCATTTACTCGCATTTAGTGGATCCGCGACTCTGCAGGGACATATTTACGCGTCGCGTAAATAAGAGTTCGCCTTGTTATTATTAACTATTTTATTATTGTTAATAAATTGTTTAATTTGTGTACAGCATAAATCAGGATGATAGCTTGATTGAAAATGATGATGACTTAATAATTCATTGTTTATTGTATAAAGCATAATCGGGACTATAGCTTCATTGAAGATGAGGATGACTTTGAGGAGACTCCGTCACCCAGTGCTATTGGCAGCCAGCGCTCATTTATGCTTTGAAAGTAAGTTGATTACTTCATTTTAGAATTCCATTACGAACAAGCAAGAGATCACAATATATGAAAGTTGTTCTGACCTAGTATGAGAAGTTGGTTATAGAAATGTTTCAACTGAAATAACATGAAAAACCTTCTTTGCTATAAGGAATATTTATTGTTTTAAAGTGTAAAACAAAAGTAACAGCTATACAGCTATTTGACCCCAAAATTTGGCAACTTTTTAAAAGAAGGGACTGCGACTATTAACTCTGCAAAAAAAATCAAGTTCCATTGCGGAAATCTTACCATATAGGCCTTTGAAGGTCATGATTTGTTAGGCTATAGACCAGTTAACAATCAATGTTTGTAAAATGTTAGGGCCCTGTATCTTGAATATGTCGGCCTTAACTGTTACACATTGGGCAATTGTAACTGTTAGAGTTTAATACTATGACGCCTACCGATTCGCCAGCGTAATGGATTCGCAGGCAACAAAAGAAGTGAAACGTAGGATGTAACTGGGCTATAGCGTCTTCTATACCACATGCCTCTGTAGAGAGAATTTTAAAAACATATTTTTTAAAAACAAATCTCATGTGTGCCTATAATCACGCTTTCATAAAATTAACACATGATGAATCCATGGTCCAATATCAAATTAGTTTGTCAAGAGTGTGTCACCATTGGTTTGTAATAATAAATGTAGTTTTAAAAGCTGGGAGGCATGTCTCAGGAACATTGTTTTCCCCTGTTTTTATTTATCATAGAAAAACTACTCAGCCAGGACGTATACTAGCCTAATATTTCAATTTAGCAATAGGTCTTGCAGTTTGTCTAGTTCAACTGTTCTCAACGTGTTTCCTTGCTCTCTCTTTAAGCTGAAGTCCAAACCGCTTAGGATTACAGAAGGAAGTAATAGACTTTTTAGTAGAGGACGATGGGTGATGGTTGGACAGTGGCGCCGTGGAAACGAAGAAGGATATGTACCAACGTCGTACCTTGTTAAAGGCTCTTAGACAGTTACTGCTTGTTGCTATTTCTCCACATCATGTTATGATGTTTCATCGTTGTGTTACCCATCTACGACTAAATCGGAAACTCCAAACCGCATTGAAACTTGCCGCACTACCTTGATATTTGAATAGTCTAGAGCTTGGTTCAACAGTGTACCTGTGCCAGTGTTTTGAGAACTTACTCTCAGTGGTTTGGGTGTTATCAGAATCATCCTGTGGTGGACTACACCTCTCTCAACATGAAGAGATATCATCGATGCTGTTTCATGAGCCCTTCTCCCAGAAGAGGTTGGTGTTGAGTGTAGAGTCTCTTCCAGAATTTTTTAGGTGACTATATAGTAAATAATAAGATATTCTATAGCAATCAAGAGAGGTCATCATTTTACTGGCTATATATTACTAGTATCTGGCCAGTACGTAAGAGTTTGGGTGGGATGAGCTTCTCTTATTCTTGTAAATTAGGAAGGGTAAATATGGTTTGCTGGTTATATTGTATCATAAGAAATCAAGGATGGATTTCAAAATATCTCCTAGTTATGTAGTCAAGGGTTAGCATTAATGCAGTATCTGCATTTGTGTCCATCATCCAGATCATCAAGAAAACATAAAGGATATAAACGATCAATAATAGTGAAAGTCATGAAACCTAAACCCAAATGATAACACAATTTTGCCATAAAAAATGGCTGATATGAGCTTGTAGAATGCAACAACATCAATATCACTGACAAAAAAACGGTCTAATGTATTACCCAAATTGGTTCCAGATCTCCAGTGCTGTCTTGCTAGGCTATTTCTGGACTTCGTTTGAAGGTCCATGTACATGGCTGAGTAGACCTTTCTTAATTTCTTACATTTTCTACCATAACAGTATCCTGATCATATTGCAACACATTTTTAAAAGTGAAACTCGGGAAAGTGTTAAATTTCAAGGATAAATATACCCAAACTGACAAGGGCCTTTCTCCTGTTTTCGCGAACACTTATCAAGATGCTGAGTTGGGATTTGACCAACCCCGTTAATTACGTCCGCGTACCAGTTGTCACCAAACGCTCCATCGTAACACAACACAGTTCCGTGGCATAACAGAACCAATAGGACATCGACACGATACATGACTTCATGCAGCCACCTCCCTGCTTCATTACAACCTTGCATGACGACGAAAAAAAATCGTGATCTATAGCTAATATTATATAATCGTTATTTAAACAATTATTAAATCAATCAAATTTCGAAAATTTACTGTGTGAAACACCTGGGGCGACTAAGTCTGGTCTTGTCCCGTACCGTCTCCTTGCAGTTTCTTTGTCTGGAACTTGAATAAGCTATCTGTTTCTGATTCTCCTGTCGTACGGTCGCCGCTGGGATGCAGCCGTCGACAATACACTCATTATTATCGCAATTAATTTTAACTTGGGCACCAATACAAGAAACTTAGCATTGTGATACAACCCGTACGACGCATATACCGAGAGAAGTCAATTGTGTACGTATGCAAGAAAACGGCCACGCGCACGTCCTTTCCACGATGACGATCATATCGCGTACCGCGTATTTGTTACCCGGGCGTCACTTCCGGGTCAATGCTGCCAGCGCGATAATCCCTTTCGTTTTGGTTATTCCTTTGAAAGCTTTTCCAAAACGCATGATATTATGCCCATGTTTATCAAACATACGGTTTCTCAAATACTACTTCATGCAGATTTTACATTGATACCGATACCTATATATGAATGAAACCTTTTTTTGTGGTTTTATAGTATGTTTAAAAAGCATGTCCATGGACCTTTAAAGAAGTTTGCCCACACCCACATATCTCCCAAGCACCCTGGCATATCCCAAGCAACGTCATCACTATTTCTTACTCATCCAATCCTCTTTCAAGAATGGTGTGTATTCTAGCTCTAAAAAGCAAGAAAGCTGTTCTTTTAAAAGATACCAAATACAGTCACCAATTGCACTGACTGCACACAAGTTGACCTGTGTCCTTGCCTCAGAAAGGTATCAGTCGATGTTGGAGTAACAGATACAGGGTAGCATCTCGTTCCATAGCATCATTTGTTTAGCATGTGCCTGCCACACCAAAGGTAAGAAAATGGCTGTTCAGGCAGGCACGATCGTTAAAAGGATTACGACATGGAGGAATGCACTTAATCTAATCCTCTTATCTGTAAGTTGTGTCCACACAAGGGCCACAAAGTTTTCCCCAAAATACTGGTCAGTGGACTGTATGATGTAAGCGTAATATATAAGGATAATTCCCACGGTCAGAATTGACAATTCCCTGGCGAACTTTCAGGAGCAATGTGTTTAATACATCTTGAATATGCTTGTAGGATCTTAACAGGATTTTTAGAGAGAAAAATAATTGGAGAAAACTTAGAGGATTGCTTGAAGGATATTCCTCCACACAAGCATTTGTGACATGGTATATCAAAACCAGGCTGGATTGAGCAAGAGATGGAATTTGAGTTCATTGTAAAATATCAAAACATTGACTTTTTGCTTTGCATTGCTTTTTAGTCTTCCGCCTCAAAGAGGATGGAAGACTATTAAGTTAGTGGCTGTCCGCTTGGAGGTCGTTCCGTCCGAAATTGTTTTCCATGTTGCCAAAATTACCTTTTATGCACGGTACTTCGCTATTTAACCCAATTGCGATGTACGGGCGAGCTCGCAAAGATCGGATAAATTAGGCTGTTTGAAGAGCTATTTGTGTGAATTTTAGTTCGCTGGAGCAAGCAACTGCTTGAACTTTGGTTCGATTTACTGGCAACAATCTGTAGCTTATAGTTCGCCAGTCGTACGTGGCGCTATTACGCTACGTCATCCCCGGTATACGTCACTCTGCATAAATAATTAGGTAGCTTATCGAAAATGGTGGCGCTATCAGGGTACAGGGACTCTCCCCGCTCTCTCTGTACTGTCTGTACTATGCCACATTTTAACGTACGTTTCACGCAATGAATTTTAGATATGGCTGGGCGTGGAAGTTGATATTTAAAAAAATATGCGTATACTACTCTGAATAAGTACACTGATTATATTAGAAAATAAATTTTGGAAGAAATAAATAGTAGTATTTGGATATCTAGCATCCATTTTTGGGAAGAAATAATATTCTACCCCGTTAGATATTTACATTTTACAATACCCAAACTGCACGGTAAAATGAGCATTTTGTTATTACGATCACATTTTGACCAGTTAGTTTGGCGATTACAGGGTTTATTATTACAATTTCCACTAGTTTTTGGTGCTTCAAAGTTATTTTGAGAATTCGGATAATTTAACATGCTGAAGAGTTGCTGTGTGGTAGGTTGCCATAAAAAACAGCTGTCCGGTACCGACTGTCAAGGTGAATTTATGGTGACAGGAGCTACTTATCTCTACACAGTGCATGAGTGACGTGAGAAATGGATTGCAAATATCAAGAGACAGGGTTGCACACTGGTACAGGGAACCTTTACGTCGTTTTTTGACATTGGGTAGGGTGATTCGTACTAAATGTGAAATGCAAAAGATCATTGATAATCATAATGACTCGTCTGACATGCCCGAAATTTCAGTATGACTCCGTTGTACTAGTTGCACGTTGTACTAGTTGCACACCAACTCAACACAGTCGAGTTTGCTTGGAGCATTTCTTAAAAGGTATGACTTATCTTAGTTTCTTGGTTGTCTGATATAAAATTAACCAGAATTAACCCAGTATTTATTTCCCGCAGGCCCTTGAGGATACTGACATGACTAGTCTAGCATGCCATGAATGAATGATGGTTGTGTAACAAAATGTTCAAAGTCTGGGGACGTCCCTTTGTTATTATAAAATTTTACATACGGTCTAACAGTCCCGATACTAGCAGTCAAACCATAAACCAATTGAGTGATCATTGGTACTTGACTAGGGGCCGTCCTAGTCCCAGTAACTGTGACTTCAGGCAGTGTTATCTTTTCACGTTATTCCCTGATTCGACTCCAAGTGAACCTACGGCGGTGTGGAAAGTACGAGCGTGAACGTTAGTCTCTCACGCAATCCCAATTGAGATAATATTTTTCGCAGTCTGTGACACAGTCTGTGCACACCGTAACCGTGGGTAAATCCCACGGGGGTAAATACTTCCCGCACGCCGTAAAGCATACCTGCCAACCATCCCTGTTTTATAGGAATCATCCCTATTTTGAACTTAAAAATTTGCAAAAAATAGGCATATCCCTATTTCTGAAATTTCAAACAAATCTTTAAATACTTGCCAGAAAAGCCCTAAAATATTTTCTGGGCTCCTGAAGCACTTAATGCAGCTTCAGAAACACTAAAATCCTGTAACAACAGGACTATGTACTCCACTAGAGGCCTTAAGTGGACCACAAATAAACGCCATCCACAACGGCTTTCGTGATCAATGACTAGTCCTGCTAGCACGACCTGAGATTCATGTCTTTCAACAATATGTAATTCACTGATCAGTATCTCAGGTCCTGCAACGGAAGTATCAGTTTGACTTCAGATATAAGAGATGACATTTCAAATCTCTCTAATCAGGCTATTACTTACAGGCTCTGGTCTCAACTTGGTGCCTAAATAAGTTTCAAACGTTTACATCACTGCTATAATTGTTGAAGTCTTAGAAAAATCTGTCAAAGGTGATATTTTTCCATCAATTTCGGGTACTCCAAATTTTATTCGGAGCCTAAGTCCAAAGCATTAACTCTACGGTGGTTTTTTGAAACCACTGTAAAGTTAATGCTGTTTTGGGTCAAACGGGGTCAACGGGGTCAAGGTATTAGGTATATACTTCCAGTCGTAGGGAGCGATTTCTGCGTGTGAGTATGCGTAACAATTGATCTTGGGTCCATATTCGGTTTGGCGCAAGACAATCGCTCACTGCGACTGGAAGTATATCGATGGGATTGCTTTTTCGCACACCGTGTGACCCTTGAACTTTGCTCTCGTATAGCGGAAGTGCTAATTTTCAACATCAACAAATCTGGCATTAGTTGAGGCAACTTGACGATTCAAAGGACAATTTTATTGTTATGTTTGATTATGTTGCTGATGTAAGGATACATCCTGTTGGGGGAATTACTATACACCAACCACATGCTTGATTTAGCGTCAGAAGAGTTTTCAGTAAGTTTTAAGCAGCGTCTTTGTAAGTTGACTTCACATGATTGCACCAGTGAGCCTTATTTATGAACTCAAACTCATAGCCTGTGATTGTAACTTGACGCCAAGATAACGTCCAATGTTAAAGGTATAGGTGGCAAGTTACAATTATTGGAACTAGATGGTCGCCTAGAGAACTGATCAGAGGAATAGGTCTATATAGCCTTTAACTAGTCAATCAAAGAATGCTTCTTTAATTGGTAAGTAAAGGAATGCCCTTTAATTGGTTAATGAATTGATCTCAGAGTGCCGCTTTAATTGGGAAAATAAGGAATGTCTCTTTAATTAGCAAATGGCCTTTTAATTGGTAAATCAAAGAATGCCCCTTTAAAAAAAAAAAAAAAAAAAAAACACATGATTGCACCAGTGAGCCTTATTTATGAACTCAAACTCATAGCCTGTGATTGTAACTTGACGCCAAGATAACGTCCAATGTTAAAGGTATAGGTGGCAAGTTACAATTATTGGAACTAGATCAATGACTAGATGGTCAACGATAGCGACAACATACAAAAGTTAGACTATCTAGTCATGATCATCAGGACTAGCAGGCGGTGAAGGTCATTAATATTTCGTTACTGAAGTTGGGATTTAGAAGTTGCGAAATATATGTTAGACCAATGGTGACTTGGCCATATTTACCTCAACAATTACATTTAATCTACCAAACAGACCTCTACACCTTTTCGCATATAGCTAGAAAACGCTATTTTGAGCAACTTTTCTCATCCAACAAAAGATGTTGGATGGAGAAATTTTGAGAAAAATGTACCTAAAAAAAAAAAAAAAAAAAACACATGATTGCACCAGTGAGCCTTATTTATGAACTCAAACTCATAGCCTGTGATTGTAACTTGACGCCAAGATAACGTCCAATGTTAAAGGTATAGGTGGCAAGTTACAATTATTGGAACTAGATCAATGACTAGATGGTCAACGATAGCGACAACATACAAAAGTTAGACTATCTAGTCATGATCATCAGGACTAGGGGCCGTCCGTGAATGTAATGTGATCGATCGATCCATCTGGGTCATTTCCTATCACGTGTTGCTATGCTCAGGCTGAAAAAAGCAAACAAGTATAGCGATGCTTGGGATCTAATATTTATCATAATTATGGCATTCATCGAGCACACAACCAAAAGTACACAGTACACTGTTTATCAGGAAAGACAGAAACAAAACATTTGATAATTTGATAAATTATAATGTACATAATGTACAAACAGTAATATAAACAACTTGTTTTGAATCAATCACATAAATGCACATACATAAAATTCAAACAATAATAGGCCCTCATTAGTATAAAAATATTTACGCGATGTGTGAATATGTCCCTGTCGAATGTCGTGATCACTAAGATGCTCAGAATTTCTTTTTCATCCCCATGATTTTCGCGATTAAACTGTTTCCAATTATTAGGTCTATATATTCGGCTAAACATTATTTTATATGTATAACTTGTCAAATATGTACTTTTGTCTTTTCCTGTAAACAGTCACTTTCTACCATGTTTACAATCACGTATGTTTGCTCTTTTAGTATATCAATAAGTGACAGCAATGAGCCATGGTATAAACCAGCAAATAGGTGAATGTCCTTTGTATTGAACAAGGTATTAAATTACTATCATAGATAGATTGATCACATTACATTCACTGACGTCCAGAAAGAGGGTCAAGTACCCGGTGATTGCTCAATTGGTAAGTCTGGAAGACCGTATGTAATTATAATAACAAAGGGACATCCCCAGATTTGAACGTTTTGTGTTGTGTACCGTGATCAAACGATGGCTCTTGCTCATTCCCATTAAACCATTGAATAGATTTCTAATTTGAAACCAACTTGCACACAAAACTGATTCATCCCTTACAAACCACCCCAAATACTCAACACCCCATCCCAACTACAACCCAATCCACGAACCAACATGATGGCGGAAGACTTGGTTAGTGATCCACTTGTTGTTTCATTCTCAATTGATCATTGACAACTGAAGTTATGTAATGTAAAAGCCCATAAAATAAAGAAAATAATGAAGGAATATAAAGGAAATGTCTGTCAAACAAAATCTATAAAATAGAACTTTAAAATTTTCACAGCATGTTTTCAGCATAGCAAGACTCACAATTTTGTGAAAAACTTAACTTTTACAAAAATTGCCCTTCATCTCATTTTGGCCTCCTTCTCCATTTAGAACCTTGCCCAATTCCACCTGGTTTAAAAAAAAAAACATGTGACATTTTCCAGCTATAATTGGGAGATATTGATTCATTGAACAATTGGCCTCTTTGGGAATGTGACTATTTGTTATTAAAGCTGCTTTAATACTCACAGAGACAGTCAGCTCTGTTTGCCAGAATTTTATCAAATTGTGTGTGAAAGTGTGGCAAGCATCCATGAATGACAAGCAACAATGAAAAAAGGCATCGTATAGAAGATAACAGATGACTAAAGTGGACAAGAAGAAATATTTTGAGCCCTGTTGCAGAGATCAGCATCTAACATAAATATTAAATGGCAGTGAAAGTAATAAATTACTACACAGCAAAGTTGTACCAAAGTCCAGCTCATGATATGTTGGCTCGGTTAGTAATTCATGATTACACTTGCTGTCAGAATCCTTCAGAGGTCGGCAACGCTCGCGCCGCAATATTTGCATAAAAGAGGCGGAGACTATGGGTAGCCTCATGCGTGATTAACCAATGGGGAGGCCAACCTACTCAAACAAGCCAATCGGATTCACTTCCGTGTTGACGCACGTCACGCTCGGCGCACGGTAAATAACTCTGAACAATTCTGGCAGAGAGTATAGATCCTTACATTGCAGTAATGCGGTTTGGGTAGAGGGGAGAAAGATATTGTCGTGTGAATGTAAGAAGGTTGTAAGTGCAATAGCTGCTATGTGATACTTCTGTGTTCTGCCACATATTAGGATGACTTTTAATTTATCTTTCCTTGAGTCAGTGGCTCTTCAAATGGTTCTTCAGGTGACACATGGCTCTTCAGTCGCCAGAAGAACCATTTCAAGAGCCACTGACCAAAGACTTGGCATAATAGTATGTTTGATGGGATTTTTGGTGTGGCTGCTATTGCACTTACGACTTTCTTGCATTAACATGACGATATGAAATGTCAGTAAAGGGACTTTTGACTCTGCTGCATTCCAGAGTCCAATGAATCAACTACAATGAATGTAGGCTAGGTATGTGTAGTGTATGTGTAAACTATCTAACAACAAAATACAGCAGGACTCATAAACAGCATTCAACAACAAAGCAAGTTGTCAGTAAAAATAAGAACATGTTGGGATTTTTGGTTCCCAACACATCTCCCCCAGACAAAGTGTTCAGGAGTTGGAAGACAGCATCTTGATTGACTCCTTCCTCATGGTATAATAATACCACTCAGTTGATAAGTATGTCTTAACACCTTGAGCACTACCAGCCTATCTATCAGCATCTAAGAACTATTCGGATTGGTCATTTAGAAGGTAATATCATGTAATGAGCAAATCAGAGGTACTTTAAGAACGGTGGTATGTTTTGCACAGAGATATAGAAGCACTATTTGATTGGTTACTTAGAGGGCCCTGTCATGTAATGTCCTGCAGTGAGCCAATTAGATGGGCTGTATCATAGGTGGTAGTTCTCAGGAGGTTAACTCTTAAATCATTTTTATCTTGTGGATGCTGTGAGATAGTCCACTTGTCAAAACAATGTGCTGTATTTAATTAAGATAGAAATCATGATGTAATTATTGTTTTTTTAAAAAGACAAAAGCCCAGCGTTTGTGGCATATATTCCATGTGTACTCAACATAACTGATCAATTTTATGTTGCGTGCCAGTAATTTTGTATCTATTGATTATATCTGTTTATTACAATAATATTATATTTCCCCCAACCCTGTGGAGCCTTTTTTTAAGATAAAGAAAATAATTTTGTGCAGGGTTCTATGTTGTTGAAAGGCATGTTTCATTCTAGAAACACGGTAATGATTGTGTAGTCTCATCCACAGGCTTAGATTGAATTTAACATGCTCCTGGAGGACTCAAATACCTGTCCGTGAAAGAGACTTCACAATTTTTTATGGCAGAAAGCACAGTGTAACTTGTAATGTTATTATTTAATATCAAATCATGTGTACATAATATCACATTCTTGAGGGGGATAAATTTCAAAGTATCTTTGAGAGGAATGAATATATTATGCTGTAGACGTATTTATACTGTAGATGATCGGCATTATGTGTCTTTACCAATATGTCTTCTATTAATCATTTACTACGATACAATTGGTAAATATAAACATTGAGGGGTTCAAAAATCTTTATTAACAATGCAGGATCGCTAAACCAGATATTGCGCTATTTGCAAAATAACGTTAGTACTCAAAAGTGTATGTATAATCTATAATAGGCTAGAAATGCTGGCTTCAAACCATGACTGCTTGTAAACAGGAGGCCACTGTCAATGACTCCCATTGATCCATTTTTATTAACCCCTGGGTACAACCGCTTGATTTGATTGGTGTTTTGTAAAAAATAATGTAATTATAATCGCTGTCAGAATTTCTCAGGCAAGCCAAACGCATGCAATGCATTATGCAAATTAAATCGCGTTACGGCGCACGTCTCCTGACCGATTACAAATCGTGTGACGCTTGTAAATAAGAACTTATTTGTGCTTCTGGGTTTGCACACATCACGCTGCGCATACCCCACTTTTGCCTGAGAAATTCTGATGGCGATTGTAGTCAATTGGAGACATGGTAGGAAAAACTTAAAGGTGCACACAGATGAACAGAACGTCTGTTTTGATTGGCTACTCAGAGGTTATATCATGTAATGACCCAATCAGAGATAACTGGAGAAAGGTAGGGATAGACCTCGGGGTTAAAGCGATATGACAAACAAGTTAGTCTAACTGATTTATTTTGAATTAATTGTTTTTTGACATTAAAATAATTTTGTT
The DNA here is from genome assembly GCA_023653785.1 of Ophioderma brevispina. NCBI lineage: Eukaryota > Metazoa > Echinodermata > Ophiuroidea > Amphilepidida > Ophiodermatidae > Ophioderma > Ophioderma brevispina. Next base: position 26,715 of record JAMKCH010009084.1, read on the forward strand.
GGTATCATACCAACACAGAAGTTGTCTGCTACTCTAAGTTAGATTGTTGAGACATCACAAACAAACATTAGGTGTTCAAAATATGAGCTCCAGAACAGATTTTGAGTCCCAAAAAGGGGATCTTTGGAACTGCTTTGGGGTTCCTCCTTGTTTTGACTTTTGGGGCTAAGATTTCAAAGAATTAAATGCTTGGAGCTCAATTTTGAAGCTAATTTTTTTTGGGGGGGGGAGGGAAAGTTAGCCAAAAATCAGTTTAACATGAACAGTTAAGTCTCTGGAACAAAGATGCAGCACTTCTCAATTTTACTGGTTATCAATATGCAGTAACTTATAGTTCATCCGGTCTGAACTAAGAAGTGATGTCATTGCTTTCGCGCAGCTATTGTGCATGCGGATCGCGCACGCTGACTTTGTACGCTTGCGATTACCTGTGCGGCTTAAGTGCGATTCGCACGTTTAAAGCTGCGTGAAAGCTATGACGTCACTCCTTAGTTCAGGCCGGACGAAGTATACCAACCTTTCAACTTCTGCTTTAACCAAATGAGCACAACCAGCGGATTTGATTAGTTATTAATAGGGTTTTATGGTATAATCAACCAATCAGAGACATGGTAAGAAAAGATACATATATAAGTCTACTTTGATTGGTTACCCAGAGGAGTAATATTATGTTATATCATGTAATGAGCCAATCAGAGTTATTGTAAGAAAGGTGGCAGTCCTTGGGGGTCAGTACCAAAACGTGATAGAATCTGTGATTGCAGTTATGATTTGTGGCCAGGCCTGACCAACGTAGACACAAAACAGGGTGACTAGTCAGCAGGGAACAACATATTGTTTTCATGTGGTTTCCGTTATTCCTTAACTTCTTTGTTATTAACAACTTAACCACTCACTCTGCTTTCAAAGATGGGGAACAGAGAGCTACATGAAGATCGTCTCTACATGGTAGCTGTCTTCGCCATCTTCCCAGGTATTAAGCCGTCAGTGGTGTAGTAGTCCCTTGCACCATAACATGTGGCATAATGTTGTACTTGCCAATGTGGTAATCATTTTTTTTGTTTATTTTGTGATCCTAGTCATTGAATGATCATTTTTATATTGTCAAATTCTACTCCTTTGTTAATTATGATAATTATATTTTATATTACATATCTACTTAACAGGTGCTAGTGGTACTCTTCAAAGCAAAGTGTAAATTTGGGTAGAGAGATTACTCTGCCTTATTTAGACACATCCAATCATGCCACATCATCCCAATAATGTCAGTCTTTTTTGTAATCACTATTAGCTAGAAACACACCAGTCTGTAATCGCTGTTCTACTGAGAATGTAGATTGGTAGTTAACTGTGGAGTATGTTGATTGGGCACTTTCAAAATTACATCATCATGGATAACATTTTCTGTAAAACATTTGTGTTCTCCATCAAAGAATGCAAGTGTGTACACGTGCTGAAATAAGCAATCAATCCGTTACATGTATGCAAAATGACCATGTTACTGAGGGTTGTAAAAGTGGTTGTCTGCAAGAGAACAAGGACAATGTCACAATATAGCCTCATAATATGGAATAAAGTGTAAGGCAGCTATTTGTGGATACTCACTATAATGTTGCTATCAAATAGCTGCCTTATGCTATATTCCATATTATGGGGTTATATCAGGATATTGACAGAACAGCTGCAGGAAAACTCGCCCAAGGAACTCCCCTCAAGTGTCTGTTCAGGAGGTAATCTAAAAATAAACCTTTCTCTCTGAGTAATATCCACATTTGGAGGTGTTTGATGGTAGGATTTTTTGTTCACTGTGTAATATGTAGAGGATAGAGTTGCTCTTTGTTCACTTATTGTCAAATAAAAGCAACACTTTGCATACACTGTAATTCTTGTATTACTACACTGAGACACTGATAATCTTGTAATCTCACTGGTAGTTACCATTGGATACAGTTAACTCCAGAGTTCCATTCTTAATGCTTAACACTGCAACAGAACTTCATTTCAGTGACATTGTCTCAACACTGATCGGTCGACATCACGATCTGACTATTCAGTGTTGAGATCTTATGTTGAGATCTAGTGTTTTGTTGCAGCGAACCAAATGACTACAACTGTAACTTTGATCTTCTGGATATTGTGTCCAAAGTGTGTGTGTGTTGAGATGACATGGTATGTCCATATTTAGTGAAAAGTAAGGTCTGATTGTGGCACTTTTTCCCCAGAAAAGGAATATATTTTTGTTTGTAGTATTTGGCTTTACCAAATGATACGGACGTATAACCTTACCTGTGACTAGAACTGATCCATTCCATACTCTTGTTTCACCTCTTCGTGGCAGTCGGAAATTGCGGAATTAAGACTTGCACGCAGCAGTCGTGTGCATTTTGCGTTGCCGTCATTATTTGCACGCATAATTATGCCCGCACTTGCGCGCAGTGCCACCACTTACATGGGGCGCCAGCACTTGCGCATCCACTCTACTGCCATGAAAATGTGAAACAGAGTATAGGGAATGTCAGGAATAATGAAATTGAGTTTAAGGCAAAAAAGGACAAATTATAAAATAAGAGAATTTTTTTTCTTTCCAAAGCCCCTAAGCTAACTTTGCAACTATACTACAGTCTGATTAAAAATTTGTTGTACAGAATCGAACACAAATGCGTGTGGACTGTGTGAGCCAGGAGTAACATTGCACCTCGTTTCACGATGTGTAATTGGTCAAAGTGTGCACCGAACCTCCATGTAGCTTGTTGCGCTTACATAAGGTGTGCGTATCTCCTGTCCAAGTAATTTTTAATCCCACTGTAGATTCCATCGCTGTATACACTTTTGGGGCTAGCGTCAACGATCTATGGATATCAACCATTATTTCAAATAGGTATCAAAGGGTTACATGTAATCCTTGATGTGTTCTCAACTGTACAAGAGGACTGGCCTTGTGCAAACATTAGCCCCTCTGTAGCTCTTCCAAAACCATCACATAAATGAGAGCTAATCCAGACAGCAGTTAAATCTAATATAAATGTGGTAGAGGAATGCGTGTTTCAATGTTTGAAAGCTTATATTCCAGGCAAACCTAAGTAATGATTGCAAGTCAGTTTTTCATAATTACTGATGTGGGCTGAGTGGATTTGTTCAGGCTGCATTTTTAACCAAAAAGTTTGTATCAGGAAATCTCCATTGTGTTTTGAGACACTTGTGGGGATTTTATACATAGTAGAAGGGGAAACAAGTTGTAAAAGATATGTAGCGTTACTGTAATGTATAACTGGCCAATTTTACCTGGCAGATGCAATCTTTTGCATCAGCAACTTGCATAACAGTACACATATATTTAAGCAAGCAAAGGGAATTTGATCTTACCTATTATCAAATTGACATATTCATATTTCTTTTGTTAGCGAGCAAAGAGTCTATAAAGCTCAAATTGATAATTTAAAAATACTAGTATTGTAGAAGGGCTTTGCATTTCACTCGTATGTATTAGCTTGGGTAACCATGGCAATTCCCAAACGTTTTGAGGGCATCCATAACTGCCCGCTTTGACGGCTTCCTCTATTTTCCCGCAAGTGGCCAGTTGCTTTGTACAATCTCAGGACAAGCTTAACTTGAGGCAGTAACACTACTATTACAAACACGTCAAAGAAAGATTACTTCACCTATCCAACTGCTTTGCAATTACAACTGACTTCTACATTGGTGAGAATGCCATGTGCTTGCAATCGCTAGATGATATGCAAGTACTCTCTAGCATCCAATGAGACAACTTTCTTCCCATCAAGAATCGTGTATGCTTGGTCTGGCCAGGGATATGAAGTGACATCATCCCTTTCACCCGGTGCAGAACATGTACATCAAGTTACAGCTGTGATTGCGAGCATACAAAGTTAGCGAGAGTGATATGTGTGATAAACAACTGCTTAAAAGCAATGACATCTCATCATACTTGTTGGCCAGAAAAAGTATGATGGTTTGCATGATTCAAATTTGACACAAGCCGATTTTGACTTGTACCTATAGTCCTGTCCCAAAAAAGCCCATGATAACTTCCAGTCGCAGCAAGTAATTGGCGTGCGCATTACCAGATTCTGACCCAAGATCAAGTGTTACGCATGCTCACACGCAGAAATCATGGGCTTAAGAATAAGAGAAGCCAGAAAATCATTGAGGCCATTTGTAGAAGTTCCCAAAGGACATTGGAAAAGACCCTGGCTACCATGCATACAATGGTGCGACAATTACCGTATATGGATGAAGGATTATATGCATTATTGCCCCCATTCGGAACTGATCTCTGCAGTGGAGAGAGAGAAGGGATTAATTCAGTATTCTGCCACCACATCCTTCAACAAGCAGTTTATTCTGTTGAGGTTGCCGAATTCATGGGGTGGTGGCACAATACAAAATTCTTTCCAGAGAGAAAGAGAGTGTGTTTGTGTTGCCTTATGCATTAGATGTACTCCAAATCAAACTATTGTATCATGAAATTATTTTGAATAAGTTTTGTTATTCACATAGTATATATAATATTCAGCTGTTTATTATTTGCAACGCATATTTATAGCTTTTCATGCCTCGTTTCGTTGGTTTTGGGATGTCTACTTTTTATATTTTTTGTTTTCTTTTGTATGACGTCAATCACAATTTTGCAATGTAAAAGTGGTACAGATTTAACTTGCATCCAGCAATGTTAATTTTTCAAGACCATTTTCCAAAAATAAGTGACATTGATGTAAAATAATAGTAAAATAATCACTATACTATATCATATGTAATAAATGCTCTGTATATAGTGATAATTTAAATTTAACCCCCAAAAGTGAAAAAGTGTGGTTATCTTGTTAGAAAGGGATGGGGTATTTCTTTGGATTTGGGTACCTGAAGGAACAAGAAGGTCTGATGTTTAAAAGATTAATGTTTTACAACACTTTTGGTATGGTATGTTTTTGCAGTCAAACAAATATGGTGAATTTGAATAAACTGGTAACATTGTAGCATTGAATTACACAGGAGGAGTAAAATTTTTGAATAAATAAATAACCCAAATTGGTCCCCCACCAACTTCTGTTGGCGAAGGGGGACTCTAGAAATGCTCTTCGTCCTTGCGTGTGTGTGTGTGTGTGTGTGTCCCACGCGATATCTTTGGATCTAAGCAAGCGTGGGTGTCCATCTTCGCAACATAGATGTATCTCAAGTACGCGTTGGCCTGGATCTGAAGTGGGTCAGGGGTCATGGGTCAAAGGCAAATATGGTCCAAAATAGGGTTCAATTGCTACAAACCTTGTAAACACGATATCTTTTTATCTAAGCCACTATGGGTGTCCATCTTCGCACCATAGATGTCGCTCAAGTAGGCGGCAGATGAGTTCGGAGATGGGTCATGTGGCATGAGTCAAAGGTCAAATATTGTCAAAAATAGGGTCAAATTTGGTCAAAAATGGGATTAAATTGCTATAAGCCTTGGCAATTGTGGCAGGATGATGAAACTTGGGTGTGGTCAACATTCAGTGCCGAAAAATGTGAAGGTCATTTCAAGGTCATGTGGGGTCATTCAAGGTCAAATGAAATTAAATTGCTATAGCCCTTGTCAATTGTGGTAGGATGATGAAACTTGGTGGGTGTGGTCAACATTCAGTGCCGAAAAATGTGAAGGTCATTTCAAGGTCAATGGGATAAAATTGCTGTAACCCTTGTCAAATGTGGTAGGATGATGAAACTTGGTGGGTGTGGTCAACATTCAGTGCCGAAAAATGTGAAGGTCATTTCAAGGTCATGTGGGGTCATTCAAGGTCAAACCACTAAGTAGGTGGTAGGATGATGAAACTTGGTGGGTGTGGTCAGCATTCAGTGCCAAAAAATTTGAAGGTCATTTCAAGGTCATGTGGGGTCATCCAAGGTCAAATCCATACACATGGTAGTATGGTCATGAAAACTGATGGGTGTAGTAAGCATTCATTGCCAAAAATTTTGAAGGTCATTTCAAGGTAATGGGGTTATTCAAGGTCAACTAACTCAACATGTGGTAGGTCATGAAACTTTGTGGATGTGGTCAACATTTCTAAACCGAAAATTGTGAAGGTCATTTCGAGGTCAAATAGGGTCATCTAAGCTCAAATAACTACAAATAGTTGTATGGTCAATGTAGTCAACATTTGATACCGTCAAATTGCAACTGCTATGGCAGCATCAGTGGTATGAGAACCACTTATTTCCATCACAATTCTCCCTGTGATCTTAAAATTATATTTCTCTCCATTTACTATCGCGACGGGCGGGGGACCTTTGTGGTTCGAGAACCGCCTTGTTTAATATAGAGATGGTGGTTTACTATGAAAATTCCATCAAATCATTTTTTTTGCCAAAATTATCATATCCTTCTCTCAAGGACAGTGTTCGTTTACATCTTGTGTGTAACTCCATTAGAAAATGTACATTGAGTCATATTTTTTTTTCAAGCTCAATGCCATTTCATGGTGTTAAACATGTGGATAAAATATATTCTAGGTTTCTGGTGGAAAAGACAATTTGGCAAAATGTGATTTATTAGCATATGAATTTCTTCATAGTTCGTATCACTGGTTCTAGTAAACTCTGTAAGTTATGCAATACCTAATTGATTAAAATATTACTATATTATACAAATATTTAATGATCATGAGGGATCTTGTGGAATCTATTGGCCCAAGCTGATCTGGAGGGTAAAAGGTACTATTTTCCGAGACCTAAGGTCAAGGGAAAATAGTACCCCCCCCACACCAGTTCAATTGTATGTCACTAAGCACTTTTATTTGTCACTTGTCATTAATTTCATTGGGATGTAGTATGGATTTATGTCTTTGTTTTTACTGATAATTACTGATAAAAGCAAAGATGTAACTATTACCCATGAAGTCAATGGCTAGTGAAATGGCAGGGGCGGATCCAGGATTTGAAAAACATCAAAATTACCAGAGGGCTGAAAGGCTAAACTTGTCCAAAATGTGCTGATTTTGCAGAATTACCGGGAGGCACGCGCCTCCTCCGCCCCCTCCCTAGATCCGCGCCTGAATGGGGGCATAGCTCCTTAAAGGTCCCAGGAGATGCAAATAGAATTGATATGGTTTGTGTCAAGTCTACAAAGAGGGACCAGAAAGCATTCAATATTTGTGTTGGTGATGACATCATTTGTGGTAACCATTGATTTTTCAGAGAGTAATAGAAAATTCCTGATGACTGGTGTGAATCTATTCATAATAAAATAAAAATAAAATGTCGACATTATATAGCGCCTTTCACAATGTATCAAAGCGCTTTACATTTATTCCGCTGCCACTAGAATATGTCAGCTGCCCAAGGTATACTCATACCTCTGGGCGGCACTCAATGGACAATATTCCTAACAGCTCCCCATTTTGCACCTGGGTGGAGAGGGGCAAGCAAGGTAAAGTGCCTTGCCCAAGTGCACAACACATTGGCCTCAGAGGGACTCAAACCCAGGACCTTTGGGTCATGAGTCGGTCGTTGTATCCACTGGACCACACGTGCCCTCACACTGACGGAAAATCAATAGTTTCACCAATGATGTCACTGGTAGTGCATTTTTTTTCTGGCCCTGATTATTGCAATGTAATGTCCCACAAAGATTTGGAGTAGGTTTATCATCTCATTTCCTGGACGTTAGAGCCAGCAATGGCACCATTTTTCACAAAATATGAAATTTCTTCAATTTGCTCTCAAATGATAGTCTAGGCCATTGGAAGAACAGATATATTTTACACATAAAAATAACATACCCCAAAACAGATAGGGACATTGATATGAGGATAAAGATATCCAGGTAATTTGTAGGCCAACTTTTAAGTTTTCCATAACTTTAATCAACAAATGTGTATATTACATGAATATTTTTGAATTGTACTCACTGATATTAAAACCACAAAGGTTATAGACCTGTCAAACAGTGTGCATAGCGTGGGAAACATGCATACGGCGTGCGTGTTCTTGTGTTAAACGCCATTTTCGTCGTCTGCTGAATTTCGCGTCGCCGGCGACGTTAAATTACAAAATCGTTCCGTTTACCCATAAGGAAGCTGATTTGGTCTTAATCATTTCGGGGGAGGACTTTTGTATATAAAAGCTTTACAACCATGCAAAAATATCGATTTTGAACAATCTTGAGGGCGCACTATTTTTCAAATGTGCCAGTGTCTCTTTAAGGTCTGAGACTCGGTGATGCATAGACGTAAATGGGAGATCTTCAAAATGAGTTGTCTTTTTGTCACTCACCCCTCATTATTTGATCAATTTTGATCAGCAGGTGCATGTACACACACATCAGGACTGTACACAGTAGTTTAACTATTTGTGACTTCTCTATAGGATGTGTTTTCTCCAAACTCTTTCAGTTGCCATTGTTGAGTTAGTGATTCAAATCCAAGTGGCCAATTAAGTGAAATTCAAATTCTTGTTTTCAACTCTAAGACTATACCTCCACTACTGTGGTCACCCAGTTATTTCATATCTGATGCTATAAAAATTAAACTGTACACAGAACAAACAGGAAATATATTAATAAATCTTGCTAACATTTTGGAGAGCATGTGCTCTCATTCCCAGGCAACTTGAAATAGGTAGCTGTATCTCTTTGCTTTGCTGTACTTGGACTAGCATATATCTCCTTGTTATTCTGTGGACAGTTTAAATCTCTTTTGATTGTTTAACAAGCAAAACATATGAGCCTACGTGATCGTAGGAGATGCTGTTCAACTGCTTATTTTGATATTTCAAAAAGGTAAAACATGATTATGTAAACAGTGTCAGTAATTACTAAATTAATGTGTACAGGACTGGTCCATGTAAACTGCATTTCTTGGATATACAACTATGGAAACAATCGTTTTTGCCATTTATTATTCATCAAACTGCAGTTTCCGCAGGAGAATTGTGGCCAGCGTGGATCATCCCTGCCGCGTACATGAAGCATTCAGCATAAGACACAGTGTACTTGTTTGCTGCTTATTTCGATGCTGCGTAAATATGCCCACACATTGCTACATGCGTACCGAGTGTTCCACACTGATCACAATTTTTTGTGAGAACTGTAGACCCCTATCCCTGTCCATACTGTGGATTTTCAAAGCAATTATGCCAAAGTGATGTGCTAACAGAATTGATGAGGAAACACAAGGTAAAAACTATATGAAATTTTGTGGGATTTCGACAGTGACTGTGATTTTGTCCTCTGTATAATTATGTTCTTTTATACTCCCTAGTTGGAAAAATAACCATGTAATTTTGTATTGCTGTTAAATCTCACCTTTTGTTCTCTGTGAAAGGGTAGTGATGTTTATCATGTCTTTCACATAAAAATTATGTAATTCATTTTTCCTGTACCCTTGCAGTTTAACCAGAGAACAGTGGATTTTCAAATTATCAGTGTAATTCAGCTAGTTGTGTAGTCAAATCCTTCCACTTAATAATTTTCACATTTTCATAAAGAAAACTCCCATCTTAACATTATCATCGTGTATTGCTGAATATCATTTTTGTTATTGTATTTTTTCTAGTTCATGTACAGGTACACTTATCTATCAAGGTAACTGTAAAGTGATCAAGTTGCTATATGTACATTTTCTTTTACTTTCTCAAGGGATGTGGGTGTATGGAATACTAAATAGATTAAAGAAGTCAGTGCAGAGCTGAATTTTCTGAAGAAAAGGTGGATCACAGGTGTGGTAAAGCAGTCCCATGTTGCATCACAGTGTGGTACACTCAACAATGGGGAGGGTCACATGACTGCTTTATGATATGTCAAATAGTGGTGCATTGTGGGATCGTTTTATCAACCTTTGAAAGTGGATTGTGCCAACTTGTGTATGACATGGTATGACATGAAATAAGAAAGTTATACCTGGTGAAATATTTTCTTTTTCGGCCACATGCCATGCTATATGCAACAATGACTCAACTGTATATGTAACACGCTAACAGAAATTGAAAGTGCATTTTGCAAATTTATGTTATGACAGAAAGTCTATCAACTCTTCGCCTATGCCAAATGTTTATGCGTTTGGTCAGTGTAGTTATTCTGAAAGAGGTCAGCCAGTCCAGTTTGGAGAATGTTTTCGTTAGAAAAGTGTCCTGCACATTCTTTGCAATGCTTAAATAGTTTGTCTAACTTGCAGAAGCATTACCTGTAGTGCTGTCTAGAACTGCTACTGCATATTTTGTGTTTATAATGCTAGGTGTGCAGGGGAAACTCACTATTACAAAACACAGCCATGCTTTCAATGGTGATTGTTATATAATGAAAGTATTGTGACAAGATTTGTTGTAACAAAGCTGCCAGCAACCCCTCCACCAAGTTTCTTGGAGAAGATGGGTTGGTGCAGCAGATCTTTGTTTGCTTTGCAGCAGAGAGGTACCAGTTGATACCCAGTTGAGACTCCCCTAGGTTTCTTTATGTGCAGTGTGGTTTTGCATTCAATACTCGCCCCTCACTCTCCCATTAATCTTGTTTCCTCTGCATCTAGAATCGGACTTCCCATAAATCTTTTGTTTGATAATTTTCTTAAGTGGTAAGTCCCTGACATGCAGGCAAACCTCAATCACCATTTGGGTGCATGTATGTGCATTGTAAAAAATGAAAATATTGTGGGTCTGTGTTTTTGTATTGGTGAGTTTCCACTGCCATGTGTTAGGACTATTCTAAGCTCTAAATTTTACAAAGGAACTTAACATTCTACTTTTTTTTAACAAGCTGGTTAGATCTGTCCCAAATTTCCAGCAAATTGGGTTCAAATATTGCACATATATCCCCCTCTACTCACAGAATAAATTGCAACATGTAAATTTACCTAAAGCACTTTTAGAAATATGTATAAAAATTATTTTGCCATTTACAGAACTATTTTTAATTGAATAATACTTTGTGGACAACAACAAGAGATATTTATAGGATGTTGTTGTAGGATAAAGTGAAAGTTTTGTCATTTCTCTTAATTATATTGGTGCACTTTTAGTCTCAACTCATCTTATGACCAGTGAGATTGCGCAGGTGGGGACTTAATACTTGGCAAGTTCCAACTATGATTACTTGTTCAGGAGCATACATAAGCTGGGAATGAGACTGTGGTGGTCCTGCAGTTAACTTTGTTTTCTTCCAAAACTTTCTAATTACACAGTATAATTATTCTTTGCAATCAGCTCGTATCGGTAGTCATGCATAGCTGGAATCTGTTGAGACAACATTTGATGTACCTTTGACTTGCATTGTGTATGATATAAATGACTCCATAAACTCATTACACAAAACATAAAAACAAGCTCCAGTGGTGGTGTTTTATTTTGTGGTAGTCCCATTGTGGTATTGACACTTAAAGCAATAATAGCACATTTTTTTTAAAGAGCACCCCTAATTTTCAAAAATTTTGAGATTTTTGCACAGTTGCATTGGTAAGTGGCTATCACTATGCTTGTGAGTGGTAAAGTTTGAACCCTCTGTGTCGCATAAGAAGGAATTTTGTAATTAGAATAATATTGGGTCCCGATAATCAGTGGCCACTGAAAACGTCATTCCAATAGGAAATAGTTGGGAAATATGGCCATGTATGTGTCGGTGCTCATCTATTAGCTGTTCTGCTCATGCAAGTCAACATTTATGAGATTGTGCTCTTTCATAATGGACAAATTCCATGTTTCCAGTGCGTCCTTGAATCTTAATTATAAAATCCCTTTTATAATGCATGCACACTTTTGAGCATTACTGTTCACGGGTGATATTTTAAAATTAAAATAGGCAATAAACGTCACAACTGCGTAAATCTCACAAATTTGAAAATTAAGGGCACTCTTCAAAAAATGTGTTATTATTGCTTTAAAGGGGTTTAGCAATGGAATCGTATCTTAATTGTAGCTGAGTGAACGGGAGCGATTATTGAAACGTGAGCGATCACTGAAACGGTATCACTGAAACAGAAGCGATCACTTAAACAAAAGCGACTCCTCAAATTCCTGTGCAGTTCCCGTCATCCTGTAGCTATATGAATCCTCCTCCCATTGAATTAAAACATCCCGTATTCTGTCTAAACTTATTTTACCTTAGACATTATGTATATGACACGCATTTCGCGCGTTCCCAACTTTTGAATTTTAGTGGAATAGAATTAGTGTTTTTTATCACGTTACGCTTGTTTCTCTTCTCTAGTTTTACCTCCATTCCTTCTCGATCACATCTTTCTGTCTGTCTGTCTCTCTCTCTTTCTGTTTCTGCCTCTGTCTTGTCTCTCTCTCTCTCTGTCGCTCTCTCTCACTGTACGGCCATCTCTCACGGGCAACCACGTCTCCCTCTTGCTCTCCTCTTTCTGCGAGTGATCTTTCTATTTGGCTTCCGTAGCTACTTTTCCCCCTCCTCTCTCTTTGAAATTCCCCTTTTCTGCTTACTCTGAAATTCCCCTTTTCTGTTTTTCCTCTATTTTAGTCTGTCTCTCTGGCTGGCTTCTTTCTTCTTTAAGTTTTATATATCCCTCAACAGTTTCCCCACAACAAATTACGTATTCTCTCTCATTCCGTCTCTCCCATCGACCATCTCTCCTCTCCCCTCAATATTTTTTCCCCTCTACAAATTTATTTTTCTTTTATTTCCTTCTCTGCTTTTAGGTGGATTTTGAATCCGGCGGACAATAAAAACTTCTACACCGGTTTGTTTTGTACATTTCCCCCTCTATCTCCGGGTCTTCCTCAGTCGCGCTAGGCGTACGGGCGATCACGCGAATCATATTCGCGTGCTGTGACATTCACGACGATGCGTTCACATCGCGGTCCTGTGCGATCACCATAGAGTAATAACATACCGGTCGTTGGCAAATCAGCAAGTGTTTAAATAAATTATGCACGACACGCTTTAAAAGCGAGGTTATGATTGGGCGACGACTGCCGGTGAACATACCGGTCGTTGGCAAATCAGCAAGTGCTTAAATAAATTATGCACGGCACGCTGTGAAAGCAAAGTTATGATTGGGCAAGGACTGACGGTGCTATGATGGAAAAAGGAGGAAACGCAATAAAATTCCCAATCCGATGGTGCTGCCCATGCAAAGTTGTGTTTTAATAATATAGATATTTAGGTTTATATGTATTTTATTTATTGGGCTAGGACTGACGGTGCTATGATGGAAAAAGGAGGAAACGCAATAAAATTCCCAATCCGATGGTGCTGCCCATGCAAAGTTGTGTTTTAATAATATAGATATTTAGGTTTATATGTATTTTATTTATTAAATAATTACAAAAAAAATTCAAGAAATGTCCAAAATAAGCCTTTTTATATCATTACTTTTGACACAAATGTTCGACATGCTGAAAACCATTTTTTATGACATAACAGTAACTATTTCCTCTGCGCTTCCGAGTATATCAGCTATCCAGTCCCGCAGTATTTAAACCCGCATAAGCTCCCAGTACACTTCTCATTTCTTTGCGTGTTTAATAACATTGCCTATTTTATCGCCATGGGCCTAATGTTGTCTAGGGACATTAGCTATGCCTGTTTACATTGAGAACCACTGATCCCTATACAATGGAGTGGCTACACAACAGTAACTGGATACTGTATATTAGATAGTGAAACAACCAGCAGACATACTGGTATACCCAACATAATAGCATTCCAGAGACACCTGTGTTTAAAGAGTGAGTGCAGTAAAACAGACATTTGGGCTATATAAAGAACATTCCTGACAATCCAATCCCAAATATGAAAAGTTTAAATTTTGCATGATATTCTCACCAAAGAAAGAAATGATGTAGCTGCGCCCTTTATACTTAACAACTTCACAAGAAGGTCAGGTGGGATTGTGCCCCTAATGGATGGTCTCCAAATTGCCCTGTTTACTTTAAGCGGCACTGGCACATTTTCACGAAATATGAAATTTCATCAATTTGCTCTCAAATGATAGTCTAGGCCATTGGAAGAACAGAGATATATTTTATACATAAAAATAACATACCCCAAAATAGATAGGGACATTGATATGAGGTTAAAGACATCCAGGTAATTTGTAGGCCAACTTTTAAGTTTTCCATAACTTTAATCAACAAATGTGTATATTATATGAATATTTTTGACTCGTACTCACTGATATTAAAACCACAAAGGTTATAGACTGATCAAACAGTGTTCTGTTTACCCATAAGGAAGCTGATTTGGTCTTAATCATTTTCGGGTGAGGGCTTTGTATATAAAAGCCTTACAACCATGCAAAAAATATCGATTTTGAAAATTCTTGAGGGCGCACTATTTTTCAAATGTGCCAGTGTCTCTTTAAAGAGTGAGTGCAGTAAAAACAAACATTTGAGCAATATGCCTGACAATCCAATCCCAAATATGACAAGTTTAAATTTTGCATGATATTCTCACCAAAGAAAGAAATGATGTAGCTGCGCCCTCTATACTTCACAACTTCACAAGGTCAGGTGGGATGGTGCCCCTAATGGATGGTCTCCAAATTGCCCTGTTAACTTTAAAGGATGCTTAATGAGGCACTTTATATGCCCCATTGAATTTTAACGGACACCCTTTATCCATCCGTTAAATTCTGTTATGCCTCACTTTATCAACCCCCTTTACTCATTTACGACCTTTAGAAAACCAGGCTTATGCAGATGCGGTGATGCAGTGAGCGCGCCCATGCCCAGCTGTGTTCAGAAATGTGACAGCATGAATTCAAAGTCCCCTCGATCGATATCGGTCACATTCATGAACAGCAGCTGGGCATGGGCGCGCTCAGCTGCATCACCGCATCTGCATCTGCTGTCTGCAATAAGCCCGGTTTTCTAAAGGTCGTACCTTTAAACTAGGCACAGAGGTGTTTAACCTACTCACCTACTTCAGGCAAGGACCCTGGTTCTATACAGTAACTCAGTTTTTTTAGGGGCCTTATTATAGACTAGGCGGATCCCCCCCGGGTTTCGCGATCACCTGGCTATCACGATCACCTGGCTTGAATGACCCGGCCTCAACAATCACCCACCAAGTTTCTGTCCATACACCATCGTTTAACCCAATTTGACCTCTTTGACCTTGAATGACTCCCCGATGACCTTTGTCCTAACCAATACCAACTCGGTCTTTGTTCGGTCAAGGGGCACCCACCCACCATGTTTCGGGAACGTGCAACCATTGGTCTCCGAGAAAATATACGCGGTCAGACACACAGACATATAGCAACCACCGGTATTAATATTAGATGTTCTTATGGACCCTGCCATTGATACATGGTCAAGATAGACGCCAAAGTATTTGAAACTAGTTACCTAGGTCCCCCAAAGGTCAAATCTGTAACCACTGCCCGCTTACAGGTGCTTAACGGGGCACTTTCAAAAGAATGAGGTACGCTTTACACCATCTGTTAACTTAAAGGCTGACCAGAGATTTCCGATGAGGGCGGACTCAATTTTTTTCAAACAAATTCTGTTTTTTTGCTGGTTCATAATGCCTTGTCCATATACTAACATTGGTGAAATAACTAAGCTCAAATCGACGTCCTTCATGTAGAAAAATCACAACTTTGTGTTAAATTCCAGATTCGGAATTTTTGTTATACACTGTGTACCTATATGGCATCCTTATACCTGTGCATAATTTTTACACTGCAATGAAAACGACAATCTGATTCATCTCTAACTTTAGAATGAAACATTTTAGGTGACTATCTTTAGTTCTAGATGACTATTTTTAATTTCTACTCAAAATATTACTTCAAAATCTTCTGAGTCAGCCTTTAAATCTTACTAAGTGCCATAGAGAAATTGTGTGTGTGTGCGTGCGGTGTGTGTCTGTGTGTGTGTGTATGTTTGTGTGTGTGTATCTGTTGTGTTTGTAACAAGCAAGCATTTATAGTTCTAGTTCTATAAACTGCCAGGCTTTGTAATAGAACCGTGCCCCTATCCCCCTTGATGCCTAGTCCCCACTAGCTGGTTGGCATAAATTCGGGATTTCTGTATCTGACCCGCTGACCAGCATTTTTTCTGACAAACTTATGATTCGGAAACCTTAATGAAATAACGTTCCTTTATTCCGTGAAGGTTCCGAATTCCATAGTGTGTCAGATGGGTCCAGTTACGGAAACTCTGTAAATTCAAATTTTATCTGGCCAGATGACACAGTTATCCTTCACTTTAATGCAACTCTCCAATTCACAGTTGGAGTCCTCTTGATTTGATCATAGGCTAGCCGTGTTGTTAACTACCATTTGTAATTTGAATATCAGTTACAAACTTACAGAATGATTAAAGGGTTTGGGCTTTTCAGCAGCTCTCACATTTTGAGGACGAAATCCGATTGTCTGTTTTATTAAATCAATTACACAAGTGCAAAATTAACTGGAAAACCTATAATTCAATTAAATAGGAAATTGGACCCTTGATGAAGGATTTTGGTTTTTCAAGAAATTTTTGTGAAAATTAGTAAGTCAATCCCTCAAACTGATTGACCCTGACAACTTTCAGCGCATTGGCACATTTTCACAAATTGAAATTTCTTCAATATTTGCTCTCAAATGATAGTCTTAGGGCATTGGCAGAACAAGATATATTTTACACATAAAAATAACATAAACCCCAAAACAGATAGGGACATTGAGATGAGGAAAAGACATCCAGGTTAACTTTTATGGGCCAACTTCCATGAACTTTAATCAACAAATGTTGTATATTACGTGAATAGTTTTGACTCGTACTCTCACTGAAATTAAACCACAAAGGGTTAGAGCCGCTAACTTGTGCATAGCGTGGGAAACGCATAGCGGCGTGGCGTGTTCTTGTGTTGAAAGCTATTTTCGTCGTCTGTGCAGTAACGGTCGCCGGCGTCGTTTTAATTATAAAATCGTTTCTGTTTACCCATAAGGAAGCGGATTTGGTCTTAATCATTTCGGGTGAGGCTTTGTATATAATCCTTACAACCAGGTAAAAATATCGACTTTGGAAAATCGTGAGGGCGCACTATTTTTCAATTGGCCATTGTCTCTTTAAAACTACCAGTACATGGCCCTTATGCTGTTCATCCTAGCTTGTCCGTGCTGGTCGCAGTGTCCCGCACGACAAGAATTTTGTGCAACAGCGCAAGCGTAGTTACACGTGACCATAAAACTTGCCATGTCTCCGCGACAGGCGCTGCGACCATGCTGCGACAAGCTGCGCAAGCCGATAAATCGGATTAGTTTGTCGTGCTGCTCCCGGCTCCCTGCGACAGACAGCAAGAGTTGACTTGAACTCAACGTTTCTGCGACCGACACCACCCGATGCCGTAAAAACTGACCAATGGAAAATGCAAACGAAGTATTTACATTTTGTTTAAACGTCTCCGCAGCGATGGACTCGATAAAAATGATTCATTTTGGGATTTGGGGTTTGAGCCTATTCCAACGTAAACAAATGGTGTTGATGTTGAGCCATCTGCCGCAAAAACCACGAAAAACGTATTAATACTCTCGACACACCAAACTGTAGCAGATGCGACACGCTACAGCACTTTTTGTCGCGGTGACAAAAAACACCAATTAGCGCGACACACGACAACTTGTGGTTTTGCGACACTGCGACAGCACGACAAAAGTATGAAGCCAGCATTAGATTGCCCATATTCCGCCTTTTAATATTTCCAAACTTACATGGACCACAATACAGGTGACCTCCACGAAGACGAGCTCAGTTAGCCAAAATCACACCATTCCTTGATGTACATCATTGAGAGCCACTGCCCTCGTGCACCACCTGGACATACAATTGTAATTGTAAAGCTCGCTGTAACAGAGTCCTCTTTCCTTAAACAATTCCACACCTACAGTATCAGTCAGAACTGCACCAACCGCACTAATTGCTGACTTATAATTCTGATTTGTTTCCATAATCCGGCCAAAATCCAGGCAGTAATTCCCCGAGTTTTTTTCCACATCAGGATTTTACCGTGTAACAACACCCGGTTTGAAGCAGTAATTAGCACTTTTTTTTTGAAGAGCGCCCCATTTTGCAAAAAATTTGGAGATTTTTATACGGTTGCATTGGTAAGTTAACTGGCTATTAAACTACATACCTGTGGATGGTTAATCTCGAAAATGTCTATGTGTCCAAACGAAGGAATTTTGGTACTAGAATAATTTTATCGGGATCCCCGATAATAATTCAACGCTGCTGGAAACGGCCTTCCAATTTGAAATAGGCCGGAAATTGCGCCATGTACGGTCTACCCGCTCATCCGACTGTTGTTTTAAATAGTTCAAGGCAATTCAAGTTAAGGGTTATTTTCTCGCGGTTGCACTTTCATCATGGACGGACATAAACGTAGCATTTCCCGCTCTGCCGTTACTTCGATCCATCTGGATCCCAGTTATAATACAAAATCGCTTATTTTGTGATAAATACGCATTTTTTTTATTTTTTTTATTTTTTTTCCTTTACAATTACCAACGTAACTGTGCAAAAAATATCAAATTTTGAATAATTTGGGGGCGTCTCTTCAAAAATGTGCTAATATTGCTTTAAAAACCCAGGGAGGAAGGTTTCAATTTGGGATTTTTTTGGCTTGTCTAGGGGAGGGTCGCACCTTGGGAATCAAACTTAGAGTTGAGATTCTGATCGTCCCCTCATTTTGAGTTCTACGGTGAAACCCAGGGGGGGTAGGACACGATCTGCACGATTTGGGCATTGGGATTTCCAAACGTAATTTGTGAAACGCACTGCATTACTATATTGCAGGCTCGCGGTCCCAGTGACTAAAAAAAATCATCTTTTAAACTTTGTTCAAAAGAATCTTATAGTAATATCATGATAAATTCAGAAAAAAATATTGACTGTCAAAATCCGTCGGGGTTAGAGTGGATTAACCCCGCTGCAAAATATTGTAATTTCCAATAACCGGTCATTTAGATTTAAATATTCGGGACCAGGCCTAGTTCTTTAGTCAAGTCTGTGTGTACCGTTCGATCTGCGTCAGAGCGCCTCCTACCATTAAGTCTTTTGAAAAAGACTAGCAACCGGAAGTTGATGCCGTTTGAATTTGCTGTTGCGTTAGGTGTTGCATTTCCTACCCCCCCCCCCCCTGTGGAAACCAAGTCAATGCCCTCACTAGAAAAATATTCGGGTGGTGTTCCAATACCGTCTTAAAATAAAAAGCGAGCGGACTACGCCAAATTGGGGCCCAATTCTTTTGTGACATCAATCGTGCGCAAGACCGTTTAGGCTGATCCACCTGTTGAAATGAAAAGAAGAATCAAAAACAAAGCTAGTTCTTTTAAGAGTCTGGATGTTTTTGGTAATACATACTATAATATACTCGGACAACAATCAGAGTCTCAAAATTACAATTCTCATGATTCTTGCATTGCAAAATATATACCTGGCACAAAAGTATCTCGGGCATGTTTTTTTTCGATCAGTATTGTGCCAAAAGTCATGACCATTTTGAAAGTTCCTCCGAATATACATTTTTGTGGCCTAGGTCCTTTTGGTTATTCATCAGCTCGCTTGTAAAAAGGTGTGCAAAAATGGTTGAGATAGAGGGCCCGAAAGACGCAAAACCCCCCAAACCAAAGTTGCAAGTTTTTGATTTTTCAATGTCACTGTGTGGTACAAACGCAATATACGCGTGTATTGATTTACACAGAGGTTTCCGACTGAATGAAGCGAGAACGCCCTCTTTGCAATATGGATGTGGTCCGCGGTTTTGTCGTGTCCCATAACTGCAATGCCCATTGTAAAAATTCAAAAACAAAAACTAAACTGCAAACTTTTTGGTTTGGGGGTCCTGCGTCTTTCGGGCGTGGTATCTCACCCATTCCTGCACGCTCTTTTTACAATCTAGGTATTAAGATGAAAGAGCAAACATAGACAATAAAATAGTATATTTCGAAAACGTTCAAATGGTAGATCTTTGCACAGTCTGATCGCAAAACATGCCAAATAACTTTTTGTTTGTGCCAGTGTTTTTTTCCATTAATGTGAACCAACTTAAAAGTAAACGTCTAGAAAAAAAAACATTTTCAGTCTATTCAAAAATAATATGTTCCATCATATTAAAGGAGAACGAAGCCCTACGGCGATTCTCTGAATGTAAACGAGTGAAATTTCACTTTCCCAAACGAGTGAAACTCTTTATGTTAAACGCATTCCAAACGCGAAGTATTTCGTAATTTCCGTGGTACTCAAAAATAGTGAACTCACTCCAAAGTGGATTTCCCCGCGTTTTGTGTTAGTCCTTCGTTTCATCACTACACTCCTTAAAAGGAGTTGTCCTTTATCGTTTTAACTCAAATCATATAGTAAGATGTAAGTGGAAATCAACCCTCTTTTTAGAGCGATTTTCACTTTTTAGTACAAATTCTCTCATTTTAAAGTAAAACCACTCATCTTGGAGTATTTTACAGCGTTTACTCCAAGTTCCTTGGAATGAAATTTCCACTTGTTCACATTTTTTCATTCTTTATACACCAACTCTCAATATGGCAGTTGATGACAGAGAACCCCAAAAAGGGGTATTTATCCCAAGAAAAGGGTCTCCTTTTTAGTAATCTGTCCCTTCTTTACAGAATAGTAAAGAAAATTTTTTGCCAAAAAATATTTTTAGAACCAAAGCGGTTCAACACTGACTGCTTGTTTCAAACTTATGGGGTTAAAAGATATTTTAAACATAAATCCTATAACTCCAATCAGACCTCAAACTCTATCTCTGAATGGATAGAGAGTGCACACACCTCTATATAGGAAATGACATTAATCTCAAAAGAGTACTTACTCCACGTAGTTCACCTCCAAAAGAGTGAAACAATCCTCAGAAAGAGTGGGAATTCACTCAGTATAAGGGCTCCTATCCTATACCGTGATCACTCTGAAGATAGAAGAACTATAACTTATTTAGCTTTACATGGCTTTTTTATTCTTTAGAACTCGCAAACAACCCGTATAGGGTTGTCCCAGGGAAGGGGGGGGGGTGGGTTAGTGTTTGCAAATCAGACAACGAAAAAAAATCATCAAATTCAGATTGTTGAATTTTTGTAACACCCTGCAAGTGATAATCTAAAGCACTACTAAGGACAGAAACGGATAGTTTAGTCATTCACTGGTGTCCGTACGGACACCACCTCCCTGTGAACCCTACTACAACAACGTTAATTGAATGGAGATTCATATCTTGAACATCGTTATGTTACTTTTCAAAATGTTTTAGCCTACTCCACTAAGAACATGCCAACTATGTTGGTTTCTTTTAACCTATTATTCTTTATAACATCTATGGGCCCTACCGTAATCTGTATGGTGTTGTCATTTAGATTTGCAAAGACTGAAAAACAAATCCCCAATCCCTAAGTTCGGAATCTTGGACCGTCATTCCCATAAAAAAAGTTGAACCCCCCCCTCAAAAAAAAAAGGTCAGTGTCTTTGCAGAGAGGATTTTGAAAGTGTTGGGGCGTTTTCCAGAGGAATTTGGGCGCCACTTGAAATGAATTGGAATATCGATATCGGAGAAAACAAATCGGGTACCCCGCGGAATGCCTGTCTGGCAGCTTCTGTCTGGCGAAAAAGATCCGGACACATTTTCAACACGGCTGATTTCCCATGTTCGAAAACATAAACATCTCAGCTGAACCAAACTGGCGGTCGAAGGACCTAACTCGGACCTACTTTGGTATTGGTCACCGTTGTCCCCGATTCCGTCTCATTTTCCCGGATTAAGGTAGTAATTTCGTTGACAATCTTATTTTGAATAAGGTAACCGGAGGATGATTTAATATTTATAATTACAAGGCTCCTGAGTACGTCCTGCTGCAGGTCTCAAGAGATGACAACTAGTACAACTGGTATACTGACTTTCGGGCATGTCGATCTAGTCAGGTGTCACTCTTTTGCATTTTCACATTTAACAAATCACCCTCATTTCTCAGTATAACGACATACATAATTCAAATCGGTAGCACGAATCCCGACAGACATCCCAAAATTCCTGCAAAATATGTATTTGTCATGGAAGAAACAAGAATTGCAGGAGATAAATAACATTACAAGTAAGTGCATGATAAATACTGTGCCTGGACCTCTGTCCAGGAATTATTTTCTCCTTTTTTCCGCGGGGTTTTGGCCGTTGCTAACAGCGTGTGCTGCAGTGTACGCAACTCACTCACGCGCCTGTTTGGATCTTTACACGTGGCCCGTAGGATTGGTTGATTTTTAATCACTGTTGTGTTCAACTGTTGGCTATGCTGGCCAGGCGTGAATTGGCTTTGCGTGGGTCGTGACTTAGACGCTCAATTGAGAGAAAATAAATATTTGATCATATATGTCATTGTTTGGAAAAGATTTAGTATTCTTGTCTGCACAGCTACGAAATTCGGCAAAGTTACCGGAATAAACCCATGTTAAGGTGCCGATTTTTAATTGGTGGCGAAATATAAATTCATCCTTATTTTTCTTAGTGTAAATTGACCCTTCCGACGCAGCACTGCGTCAAGTCTATAACAACACTTTATACAGTGCTTGATGCTACGGCTTTCATGCATTATTGGACTTTACGTCGTGCCGACCACCAATGTCAAAAAACGCCGTAAAGGTTCCTGTACTAATGACAACTGTTTACCATTCATGTTTTATTGTTTATGATGCAAGTCTTTGTACAAGATGAGCATGATGATAGAGTAGCTTCTTTCCGTATTCCTGGCTGATCGTGACGCGTGATGTGTCAAAAGTACAGTTGTATTCTAACCTATCAATGTAACCAATGAACTATAAAGTATAATATTAAAGTTCCATTGCCCGATCGCTATTACCTCGTCCCCAGCAGCCCAGATTGTTACCGGAAATGTTACATTTTGGTATCAGAAGAAAGCTACTATTTTTTGCTCATTTACCTTGTTTGAAATCTTTTTTTGAACCAAAGGATTGTTTGGTTTGGAGTTACGAGCGAAAACGTGCCCCCGTTTTGGTCGACCATATTTTCACGTACCTATGGGGCTGTACACAAATCGCCTTTATTAGCGCTCGCATCAAAACGGATTGAAATATCGGCGCGAAACTTACTGATGTGGGTGATGGATTGAAGCCCATCTATCAAGCTGAAAACTCTTCATATCCTTAAATTGGGCCTCCCCTTTAATACATGAGATCTGGATCACCTTAGGGTTCGCTGAGCATAACCTTTTTTGTCTTTCATTCATCATTTACAACAGTTGGACATTATCGTATATCGCTAACGTAAAGGTTATGGCGCTGTTGGTATCAACATAAGCAAATGCCAAATTTAAAGTCATCTGACATCGTCAGATTTTTCAAACTACCTCAAACCGACTCTGTAGCATCTTACAATCTACAGAACCAGAATCCACACATTGTTTTCATCCAAACGGCGAAAAAAATACTAATTGATGAATTTTCACACAAATTATTAACTCCCTAAAACTTGTCATGATGAGTGTGTTGCCAGTTCGGAGTTTGGCGGGTCAAAGGTCGACACGCGTTCGTTTGTTTTTCACCCAAACCGTGTGGATTCTTTTCTGTAGTATTGTAAGATCCTGTTTGAGTAAGTTTTGAAATCTGACATGTCGATGACTTTAATTTGGGCATTTGTTTATTTTTGATACCAAGTCCTGTACAGCGGCATAACCTTTACGTTAGCTGATATACGATAATTCAAATGTTAGAAGATGAATGAAAGACAAAAAGGTTATGCTCAGCAGAACTAGGAATGACATAGAGAATTGCTCATTTATTGTGATTGTCATGATATGGTGTTTCCACTTCTAGGAGGGAGGAAGGGGTTTTGATGATCATGGCTGGTATTGGTAATTATCTTATTGATATGTACATTGTGACATGAGAACCCTTTTATCTATTTACACTGGGCCAAAAGTTTGTCTTGTCTTGTTGATACCGTACTGCACCAATGCAACCACTGCCACTGGCTATAAATTTGCAGACATCATAGGCGTAAATCCTGGGGGGGGATATATATTTATGGGGGATATATCCCCCAATAGTTTGAAGATGGGGATGGTCAATACGATCATCCTCCAATGTTGATGCCTGTTCATGTGTTTTTGACCAAAAAATAACCTCATATTTTACCATAATAGTTTAAAAATGGTAAATTTCCGCGCGCATTTTGTTCTAATTACAATTAAATAAATATAGCTTCTAAATTGCTAAATTTTTAGCGCGCTTCGCGCACACGTGCTATTAATGGATCTTTTCAACAAACCCCATTTCATTCTTAAATTTTCATCAACCCCATCCCTCCAATGTCAAAAAGAAATTTACGCCACTTGCAGACATTGAAGTGTATTTGATTGGGTCATCATCAAATTGCAATTTCAATTTTTCCTGAAGATGTGTAAACACTTGTAGTCGTAATCAATACAACTTCTGTAGTCAAATTCCTAAGTTTCTTTTTAGCAACTTTTGAGTGAATTAAAATAATACTGAATTGTCTTCCATGATTTCAATTTTTCATGCCTACTGGTCACAACTTACAAGCAACCCGCATCTGTGTATTTCCGGCTTATATCACCAAGCAGTGCAATAATTTTTTTGTACAATCATGAAGTAGCACGGTCATTCCAAACAATTCGGACTTTTGCATTGTTGTCTTTGTTTTCTATCAATTTTAATATTTGGGCCAAATTTCACATAAAGCCAATCACACACACGAAAGCAGAAAATTGAGCATTGCTTCATTCCAGGGCGTTGGTGGTGGCAATTTGATGCATCATCATGGGCTGCTTGTTGAAGATAGAGATCATGTTGGAGATTGAGCTAACTCTTCATAGAACCAGATACATTCCTAGGAAGACGCCAACAGACGTTCATTTTCTGAAAGCGTATTCCGATCTATTTTCAGTGTATAATACCACCACCTACAAATTTTATGGTAATCTCAGTCATAACTCATTTTAAAAATCGTTATGTAATTCACAGTGACTTTTTAGTGTAAACAAGGTATGACTGAGTGTGAAGGGACAAAAGATTTGTTGAGCATGGAATTGGGAGATTTTTCATAAACCTCTATTCAGGTTTTTTAAAGGTGGCATTTTGTGATCCTAGCACCTCTTTTGTTCATATATCCCACAAGAATAATGTTAGTTTCAAAATTTACAGTGAACGACAGCGTTTTGATGTTATGAGCAAATGTTTGTAATACTATGCCCCATGGGCACAAATTATCCAATTTCCACTCTAAAACAACTGGACCATTGAAGTGAACTAAATAACCAGGTTCAACTGGGTAAAAAAAAATCAAGTAGACATTGTTTTGGAAACACATTAAACCAAGTTATGTTAAGCCCAGGTGCTTGAAATTCAGGTGGGCAACAAGCTCAACCCAAACAGCTCGGGTTTGAATTGGGAGTTTCGTAGATCAAAAGCTCAGTATTGTCGCCAATCAATCTGTTCGGTTTGGGCTGGCTCGCAAAACCAAAAATAATTGGACGGCCTCTACGTTCCTCAGACTGATTGACTGTGAAGCAGCATGGATGATTGGCTATCTTAGGGAATAACAATTTATATTAGGAAAAAGAAGAGGCTCCACTTCTTGGTTTGCTGGGGTGGGGTGGGGTCGGGGGTTCTGCATGGATAATGTTTTGATGGTTTCTAGGGAATATTGAACTGCTAATCCAATCTTGAAGAGGCAACTTTGGCCTCCTTGGGCATTTTGAGAGGGAAGGGGGAGGTAAAATAGCAGGGGTCAATTTGTAAGGTTTCATTATTATATGGGATTACAAGGTGTACTAATCCAGGTTCATCTGCCTCTAGGATTAAAAAATGCTAGGACAATATTGTCACACACTTGCTAACCGATCACCCTAATATCTTTTAAAACCTATCCAGATTTTTTTAAATTTCAAAATAGGTTCATGTCCGATTCCGATTTTTTCGGTGTATTTTTTTTTGCATTATCATCGCTGTTTCGACAGCCAGATTTTAATTTCAATCGTTCATTTCTGATTCCGAATTTTTTTTTTTTTCTGTGTATTTTTTTTGGCCATTAGCCACTGTTTCGACAGCCCAGATTAAAATTTCAAAAATCGGTTTCATTCCGTTTTGTTCTGGGTATTTTTTTGGCATTATCATCACTGTTTTCGGCAGCCAGAAGCTGCCAGAAAGTAGCAGATCGATTTGGTAAACCACTAAAACGGCAAAATAGTAAGTAGGACAACATACCACTTCTTGTGTACATAAAATATTAAATTGATTATTCAGTTTCAATTTATTTTCACCGTTTGGCCATTAGTTTGGACAAGTTTAGTTTCAAGTTTCCAAATTTATCAGTTAGAAAATCGGTATAATAAAAACTGAAAATTTTGCCGATTACTCGGATCTCAGAACCGATAAGGTCATAATCGGCCCCGATTTCAAAAATAACGATCATATCGGTTATTCCTCTACCAAACACAGTACTTAAAATGGTCAAGGTCAACCTGGAGTAAAAAAAATAAAATGAACAGATTTCTCTAAAAATGGGCTAAAAATTCTTCATGCTTATAGATAGTAATGCTAAAAATTACATGTATGTGATTTGTGCACATTAGGATACACCATGTATAAGACGGATCAGCATCGGCCTCGTACGTAAGCCCAAATGATCTACTTCCAGTCGAGCAGAGGCGATTGAAGTGCACAATCGGATTTTGACCCAAGATCAGTGTTACGCAGTTACGCGCCCCCGAACGATTGGCAGTATATCATGAGCTTTAGATTTCTTTGAGCTGATTAACAAAAGTAAATGTATATCCTGTTGTAACATTCCCATGAATAATTTGAAACCAATCAATCTAATTTAAATGTTTTCCCCCATTATTGACATTGAACAGTTTTTGGCCGGTCCAAAAGGGTTGTTGTAGAGATGAAAATACCTTTTTGGTCCCCCGCCCAAACTTTTGTGGGAGAAGGGGGACTATTGAGATGCGTCCGTGTGTGCGTGTGTGTCCTGTGTTAGCTAAGCAAAGTGTGGGTGTCCATCTTCACAACATCGATGCATCTTGAGAGGTGTTTGGGTGGGATCCGAAGTGGATCACGTGTCATGGGTCAAAGGTAAATGAGGTCAAAAATATGATCAAAATAGAGCTAAATTGCTATATTACCATGTCAACACGATATAATTTGATCTAAGCAACTGTAGGGTGTCCATCTTTGACACCATAGATGTCCAGTTTGATAGGGGGCCCGGGGAGATGTTCGGAGATGGTCTGTGCCAGGTGGGAAAGGTCTCAAATGTGGGTTGGTCAAAAATTACTTTAAAAACATTGTCAATTGTGGTGGGATGATAAACTTGGTGAGGGTGCTCAACATTCGGAGCCGAAAATTTTGATTCATTTCAAGGTCATGAGGGGGTCATTCAGGGTCAAATCACTAAATTTATGGTAGGATGATGAAACTTGGTGGGGTGTTCAAACATTTTAGTGCCAACCAATTTCGAAGGGTCATTTCAAGGTCATGTGGGGGTCATCCAAGGTCAAATCAACTATGCGTGGGTCGTTTATGGTCATGAAACCTGGTGGGTGCGGTCAAAATTTAGTGCCCAGTTTGTTCAAGGTCATTCTTAGGGTATGTGGGCAATCCAAGGTCAAAACAACTACAATGGTTGTATGGTAATGAAACTTGGGGATGTAGTCAACATTGATACTAGAATTTTTCAAGGTAATCTGGTGTCATCCAAGGTATTTGAAACTGACTGGTTCATCACATCCTCCTGTGATCTGTAAGTTAACGACTTGTCTCCTTTCTACCGTGACGAGGGGGGACCCTTTGTGGTTCCAGAAACGCCTGTTTAATCCGTGGACCAGATGAACAAGATGTATTTTTAACCTAGGGTGAAAGAATTTGCCCCTGTAATAATTACCCTCTTCCCTATTCAAAATGGTCAAAGGTGACATAATTGCATCAATATCCGGAATCAGCGGGTCAATGCTGCCTAGAAAACATCAAAACATGACTCTTTTGCAAGGTTATATGGGCATACATACCACAGGAATAATACCAGAAGGCTGAAAATGAGAACCATGTTTGCGGTACGTTCCTGTATGGTCATTGGTGTTGAGTCTCCCCCCTCGTAATTAGATTAGACTGTGTACTGCCAGCCCCCCCAATTCCACCTCTCCCATTAAAAATTTACCAGTATTTGAAGATGAAACCTTGTTGTACTTAAGGCTAAACAGCTTGGTATGATTCCATTTTCTTCCAAACAGTGGCATAGCCAGGTGGGGCAGAGGAGGGCAGACTGCCCCCTCTGAAAAACAAAATGAGGGCATATCGGGAAGTAAGAGACTGATATTAATGTTAAAGTGACAGGAGATTTTTTGAGGATACAAATTTCTCTCAAATTGCACTTGATCGGTTGTAGACCGAACAAATAAGCACGACAGGAAACCGCAAACCGTGTTTTGAACTGGCCTGGTATCCTAATCGTCCCTATAGGAAACCATGCTTTGAATTTGTTGTGCACGACAGAAATTACTAAATCATCATCTCATTACATATTCACATAAAGACGGCGTATTCGGCTTATTCACTTCAGACGTGATCTAATACATTGGTAAGCATTCCAAATATGCAAAAAACCTGGGTTTTGAAAAAAATGAGGCCGCTTCTCTCTGAAAATCTCCCCATGTCTCTTTAAATCGGCCCTTTGGACTATTATGCTCTGTGACCGGGTAATTTTTGCCTTTGATCGGGAGATTTGTTGCACCTACCGGGAAATTGCCCCCTTGGAACCACCAGGCTGGCTACGCGTCTGCTTCCAAAACAAATCCTTTTTTTGCCATGTTATAGTCAAATGCAGAACCTGCATTGCTTTGTCAGGAGGGTTAATGTTGATTTTGAATAGTGAATGCATGCATTCCTGGGAAGTTGTTTACTTTTCTGGAAAAATAAAATGATTCTAGACCTAGAAAATAGTTAATTTCCTTTCTTTGATGGCATTTCAAACTGTAGTCCAGAGATAGTGAACTTTATAAAGACTGGTATATAGGTGAATGAGAATGTAATTTCTGTACAAAAAATGGAAGTTCAGATTTAGGAAAGAGTGTTTAATAAGCAGACAAACCTGACACAACTTTCTAATGCTTGTATGATTTTTGGAATTTATATCTTTGCCTTAGCAAGCCATTTCCTGTGGTGTTATTTTTCCAATAAACATTTGAAATTTGAGAGCCGGAGCAATGAGATGTTTGTGTGGTTACACCTGCTGTGGAGGTGATAAATGTAAAAAGTCACATGTATGTAAAATGATCAGAGGTAGTTTGCAAAATGAAAACAAGTGGAAAATTGCCTTTGATTTTGTTTTTCCCCCATCAGCGATTGGAATAATTGAAAATACTTGTTTTGAATGGATTTGGAACAGGAACTATAAAATGCTGTCTGTCTGATTTCACAGGGTAAATGAGAAAAATAGTCACTTTTGTCAATTACCAAAATATATAGACCACTTCGGTAAAAACTTGCATTCTGGCTAATTCGCGATCGGACCATGGCCCTATTTAAAACAAAGCATGTTCAGGATTTTCCCAAGAAAATAACTATAATCTGAACAAAACTTGCATGTTTTTGCTGTAGGGAAAACGCCCCACTGCCAACCCGATGCACATTTGTGCCTATTTGCCGGTGGGACGTAAGGAGATACTTTCATGTCCAGAACATTTTTATATTGTATATATTTTGCATGGAAATTTAGATTTTGAGATTTTTTTTTATTTTGAGCATGTACTGCCTTGCATTGCTGGTGGGATGTGTTGTCAAGAGCAACCTATGACATGTCATCAGTAAAAAGGGCAGTATTTTATCTATTTACTAGTTTTTTCACTTTGCAAATATCGGCTGTGTATGAAATTAAACAATACAGTAACTTGGTCACTATTGTACCCAGTTGTACTGGTCACCCTGCACCTGTTCTGACGGTTTCATATTTGTGGAAAACGGAGCATTTGTCACAGCTGAGAAGATGGGCTTTTTGATGTGATGTGTGCATGTGTCGCATACATAAATGTGCTGAATATTTGTTTGACTCTAGAAGGAACGATGTCAAAGCTTTTAAGTTTTAAAGGTGCAACGAGAGATTTTGAGACGCCCAAATATTGTGTCATAATAGTAATTTCATATAGATTAGGCACTCAATAGATATCTTACCTTGTGTTAGGCTACAGAAATGTCTTAAAAGAGAGAAAAAAAGGTGATTTTGATTTGCTGATATTTCAATGTAAAACATAGGCTGAATTTCGTATTTACTCCTATACGAAATTAGAAATTTCACAATTTTTGTACCAAAGAAACATTTCCCAGCTTAATCCTTTCAGATGGGGATATTTTTGATGGAAAGCTTTACGTCAGGGCAAAAGTCAGTACTTTCTATTTTTAAAGGGACACCTGATATGTGAAATCTCTCGTTGCACCTTTAAGGCAGTGTTAAACAAGTGCATCGCAGTAAAGTCGTACTAAGTTAGTCAAGAATGTTCAGTGGCGGCATATGCATGTGAACATAAAAATAGCTGCAAGAAAGTGAAGACTAACACTAGTACTGGCTAGATGAAGTAAAGTTTACCTTTTACAAAAAGCCAAGCTGACTTGCATGCAGTATAA
>JAMKCH010009085.1:0-68312 GCA_023653785.1 Ophioderma brevispina
TCTAATACTATTTACATTTATGATATGAAAATATGCACTTTTACAAAAATACGTTAATGATTCGTCCATACACAAATTATCATAAAAAACAATTCCCAGTTATTAGTGCACTATTAGGGCTTGGATAGTAGAGCTGTTAACTTTATGGTACATCAGGATTTTGTGCTGCGGAAATTAGATGAATAATCAGAATTCTTGCTTTTCATTCATCAGTTTGAGGAGTTGTTCTGAGACATCAGGCTTTATTCCAAATGCAAGCTTCTGCACCGTTGACGAGTGACATTTCTAATTGGATCATTTAGATTCAAAAGGCAAATTAAAATGCTATCATCGGGTAGGCATGAATACAATCCATATTTCCGAGCCCGATAACAATGACGAGGATAAAGGTGAATTAGAATAGGTCCAAGCACGGATCCTTGAGGAACTCCAAAGATGAAGGAGCATATTGCGATGTACAGTCCATAATGTGCATGCCTGATATCTGTCACAAAGCTTATAACTGAAACCATTTCAGAGCTGGACCTTCAACACCAATTGACGCAAGGACATTCGAGAAGAATGTCATGGTCAATAGTGTCAAAGGCAGCGGTGAGAGGTCCAAAAGTACAAGAAAAACACCGTGTTTACCATCCAATTCACGGCAGTATGTTTATTATTATTTTTTTTTAATCTTTCCCACCTGAGAGGCATAGCTAATGCCTTTATTTCAAACAATTTGTTTTTCATCAAACAACTTACAAATTTTCAGGTATTTTAGAAGTATACAATATTGATAATCAGCTTATCAGCAGTATGCCATTATGAATCGAACTTTAAGTGGAGCTGTTTCTGTACCATGATTTCCATGTAGGCAGATTGAGTGGCTTGGTTTCATACACTTTGTTTGAAGACCAAAATGTTCAGTAAGGCGATGAATTAAAATTCTTTTGTTAATTACTTGCCTATTCCTATATAAATTTGTAAGTTTTCAACATAATTTTAAAAAAATGAAGTCCACAAAATACTTTAGGAAATATTCAAAACAAAATGAATATTTTTTAAAAAACAAACAAACAAAAAAAAACTAAAGAAGCAAAATTGGTATATTAAATCAAACATTTACCACAAAAGATTTAAAAAAACATTAATTTATGCAAATGAGGGGTTTGAGTGAACAGTATTGCTTAAAAGTGTCTTGAACATTAAAAATAATCTATTTCCAGAATCTGAGAATAATAGGTATATTAGTCTCTGAGATGTATATAGTCTGTGAAATAATAGGATTATATTAGTCTCGCTGTCTGAATTGTTAACAACAAAAACTTCACACCCCAGAGGGGCCACTCTGCAGTCATAGACAAGTGGGGTATCATACTGTGTTCCAAGAAGTATTAAAAAGGTGAAGGTTTGAAAGGATGGTTCTATTACTTTACTTATTTAGGAGTTTTAGGACGGGGTAATTAAAATGGCATCAATTACTAATATTTAGGGTAGGGGACAGACAAAGTCTTCTGTTTAGGGTTAGCTTAACTGCGCTTACTGTACTTGTTCAGTGGCGGCGCCACGGGGGCATGGGGGGCTTTTGCCCCCCCCCAATTTTTTTCTGCCCCCCCTAGTTGCCCCCCCCTCCCGGCAGAGAGAAAAATGAGGGAATTTTTTGGTTAAAATTGGGCGATTTGGGGGCCAAAAAATCACAAATTTGGGGAAGGAAAAATCAGCGGATTTGGGGGCCACAAAATTGATTAAAAGTTCTCCAAATTTTGATTACTTTGCCACCCAGAATTTATTTTGCCCCCCCAAAAAAAATTTCACTTTTCACACCGTTCTGCCCCATCCCCCCCCCCCCAGAAAAAAAAGAGAGAGGGTCTGGGCCGCCACTGAACTGTTTAGGGGAGGGGTAGAGGGTACAAATACAGCTTAAAAAGTACGTGTTTAGGGTGCTTTTGTGAATGCTTGGTCATAGATGATACATCCTGGTCAATGAGAAGTGCAACCCCATCACACATTTCAAACAATTCAACAGTGGGAGACCATTATAAGCCAATTGAATTGAATATCGATCCTATAATCCATTAAGTAAAAAAACCGTTTGGGTGTCATGCTCAGTTGGTCATGCTACATTATTAAAAAGCGGTGGATTGGAAAATTTGGAATGTGACTTTCAAATATATAACCACATTCAAAAGTGTGCGCTTTCAATTGTGAAAAAACAAGAAGACCTTAATACTTGTATCAACAAGGCAAGAGAGAATAATATTCCAATTGGAGACATTTCTCTTTACTTCCTGGTTTGTCACCAGGTTGCGCAAGCCCATTGGACATATTTTATAGTGTAAAAAAATCATGGTAAAGATAGTCAAAAGGGTCATTACAGAGCAAAAATTTCTGTGCAATTTAGTCCATCGCGACAATAAAGACCTTCCCCAAAATTTATTTCATCAAATGGATTTCAAAAAATATTTTAAAAAAATCAAAAAAAAAAAAATTGTGAACTTCATATAGACCCCCTGTATAAATTCGTGCAACAAAAAATTCGGGAAGGAGGTTTCCTACACTGTTTAAAATATCAGTAAATTAAAGAAACGAGAGCGTCCGTATAAGTTACGGAAAATCTGTTTGTTGAGAAAAAATAACAAGAAAAAACAAAAAAATACATGCGGTCCTCGGACCGCTTGTGTCGCCTGCCGTCGCGGTTAGTGAATGATATTAGACCCTGAACATGACCTTTGTGACCTTGATATGTGATCTGTGACCTCATCAACAATGACGGGATACCCATGTTGCCCTATGATTCAAGTTTGGGGTCCAATTGACTTCAAAAAACTTGTCAGATGAGGTCAATTTTACATTTTCAGCACTTTTTACAAACTTTAACCACATGACTTTTGACCGTGGCATGTGACCTTGACATTGGCATGTGTCCTTTGAACTCATTAACAAGTGGGGGGAGGGCCCAGTGCACCTGTGACCCAAAGTTTGGTTTAAATCCATCAAAGTATCGTGGATATTACATGCAAATGGTTTAAACCCTTTTCACAACAGACATCACAAGACATCAACAACAAATCAGACAAGAAGTGGACCAAAAGGGATCCCTATGTGTCTTCCTGCCTTAGGTGAGGCGACACAATTGAACTTCAACTTTCATTATGAGGTCAATTTTACATTTTTTTTCAGCCTATTTTACAACTTTACCTCACATGACCTTTGACCTTGACCTCATCAACACATGAGGGATCCCATGTGCACCTATGACACAAGTTTTGGTCCATTGACTTCAACTTTTCATTTGAGGTCAATTTTACATTTCAGCTATTTTACAAGTACCTCACATGACCTTTGACTTGGCATGTGACCTTTGACCTCATCAACAAATGAGGATCCCATGTTGACCGATGATTCAAGTTGTGTTCCAATGAACTTCAACTTTTCATATTGAGGTCAATTTTACATTTTCAGCCTAGTTTACAACTTGACCTCACATGACCTTTGACCTTGGCATGGACCTTTGAACTCATCACAGTGGGGGAGCCATGTGCACCCTGTGAACCCTAAGTTGGATTTAAATCAATAAAAGTATGGGATATACATGCAATGTTAACCCTTTTCACAACCAGGAAATTCAACACACAACAGACATCAACAAACCAGACACACTACAGTGGACAACAAAGTGATCCCTATGTGTCTTCATGCCTTAGGCAGCGACACAAAAACATAAAAACATGTTTTATGTACGGAAATATTTCCCAAAAATGTTTCTGGGGGGGGCTCAGTTAGCAAATTCCGGACTTTTTTTTGTTCCGTACTTTTAAATTACGGAAAAATTCTGTTAAAAATACAACAGTTTTTTCCGTAATATGAGACAATTTACGGTAAAATTACTGTCAAAGTTCGTTAATTACAGAAATTCTGTAAATTGACCCTAAAAATGTCTGGAAATAATTCAGTGTTAAAAAAAAACAAATTTCCGTAAAATTTACGGAAATTTTTTTAACCAGTGTATCACCGCCCCCCCCCCCCACCCCACCCAAACTAACAGGAGTGAAACTCCTTTTGGCACCTTAAGGTTCTATATAGAACCTTATGGTGCTACACTGTTAAAACTGAAGTGTTTACTTCTAGAAGCCCAGTTTAACACTTTTTAAACATGTCACAGTTTACAAACCTCTCACACACACACGTGATATATCCACAGACACACGTGTATCACACATATATATGCCATAGCTACAACGTAAAATGTACGAGCTGTGACGACTGGGGGTGTTAATTATAGATTTATAGAGGACATACGGGACAAAAAGTTCTAAAGTGCACTTTTTTCTAAGAGGGATGCTGAAAAAATGGTAATGATTTAGGGGCCTCTTCCTAACATGTGGACCCTTAGTTTTGTTTGTTTTCGGGGAGCCCCCCCCCCCCACCCTTGTGCCTACTTAT
This sequence comes from Ophioderma brevispina, assembly GCA_023653785.1. Classification (NCBI taxonomy): domain Eukaryota; kingdom Metazoa; phylum Echinodermata; class Ophiuroidea; order Amphilepidida; family Ophiodermatidae; genus Ophioderma; species Ophioderma brevispina. The sequence continues at coordinate 4,423 of JAMKCH010009085.1, forward strand.
AATCACCATGCATATATATGACAAAAACGCTCATCTCGGTTTACGGACGATTCATTAGGTAGTCATGGCCGTGACGTTCAATAAAACTCAGGGTTTCACGCCACGTCATAAAACATTCCGATGCGAAATGAATTTAACATTTAAAACCCTTAAAAAAACAAAAAAACTAAAAAATTATTTTATAATTTATTGAAAAACCTCTTAGGTCACTGAGAGATCTGCAGGACGTTGTGAAAGCGAGTTGAAAGACATTAACATCCGGTTCAATAGTTTTTCCGGGTGAAGCGGGAGTGGTCACAGCAACACAGAATTATGCACGCCAAAGCCAAAAACGTCAGAGTACAAAAAAAAGTCGAGTTTACAAAAAAGACGTCGAGTTTACAAAAAAGACGTCCAGTTTACACAAAAAAAGGACGTCGAGTTTACAAAAAAGACGTCGAGTTTACATTAAAAAACGTAGAGTTTAAAAAAAAAGAACGCCGAGACGCACCGCCATGAAGTTAGATGGGATCAGATACTTCTTGACACCAGGGTCGCAGGTCATTGATAATTACTTGTTTAGATAAGCTGATAACAACTAGCTTTTTAAATTATCAAATTTTATGTTTTGGAATGTACAAGTACAACTACATGAAATCATGTATTAGTGCTTTCTCCTCGAGACTTCTTGGATGATAATGTTTTACGTTCTTAAGAGCTTTCAAGAATTACTCTGCCCAGTGTAAGGTATGTCTGTCTATGTGAAATCATCATGGAGTGTAGGATCATTTCACTTTCGGGAGTGAAGAAAGTACACGTAATGTAGGGATTATATTCATGGGACCAACGTTGAATGATTTTTTTTCACAGCAGGGACTTATTTGCCACAAAGATATTGGGGACTTACCCATGAATTTAAAAATAGTTTATAAACCGTTTTGTCTGTAAATAACCAGGACCACCTTACACCGGACAGATAGCTGTTTTGTTGTTGCTTAGAAGGCATGTGTCTTAACGGTCTATTTCTTGATATTAATTCAAATTCCCAAAAAAGTAAAATACTCTGTTTTAACTTATAATATTTACAGCACTTCTAGCCCTACATGTATAAATGTAATGGAGTGAAAATTCACCCCCCCCCCCCAGTGAACTCCTGTAAACCACTAAAAAAATAAGTGATTTTTACTTGAAAAGGGTAAATTTCCGCGAAAATGCACAATACCAATGATATTGCTGTTGTTCACTGACAAAAAATACTATTTATACGAAATATCGCATTCTAAAAAATCCAAACATATTCCCTGTTATAACATATAGCTTGACATATTGGACAAAATTGTTTAAAAAACAAGTAATAGAAAAAAAAAGGTATATCCATAAATTAAAATACCATTTGGGTAAACTGTGATATTTTTCCAGTCAAATTCAAGAACAATACCATTTTATTACCCATTTGAGTAAGGACTACTTGTAATGTACATGCAGGGCGAGTCAAAAAAAAATTGGACCCTGATTGTGTCGCAATTTTGAATTTTTAAATAATATCTATCTAACATATGTGATATTTGCGGGAGGAAAGCTTATTTCATTATCTTGATTTGTTGCAAAGATCATTCCACTCGGTTAAGTATAGGCCGAGCTACAGTCTTTCGAATCAAGAACTGCAGTGAATTATAAATAGCCTGATTTCTTCTGGACACGGATTTCAAAATTTCCCCAAATGGCGACACAATCAGGGTCAAGTTTTGTTTTGGACTCACCGTAGTAGTTATATCCGAAAGGATTAATGGATAGCTGTCCGCAGGGACTTTATAGGACTCTTAATCATCCTACTACGGTGCATGAAAGTTGAGCAAATGTTTGATTTCTACACCTCTTTGACCTTGTGCTATACACGCGGGTCGGGGTGATGTTTTTAAAAAGCTGGCTACTGCAAAATGATTACATTGCCTAATTAAAGTCTGGTAACATGAAGATTAGGTCCATTGGCGGTTCTGGACGTGAAAAAAAAAAATTGACCGTCTTTTCTTGATCGCTGTCTTTTTTCTAATTCGACGTAGTTTTGTAAACTCTCCGTCTTTTCGTAAAACTCGCCGTCTTTTTTGTAAACTCGAGTTCTTGTTTGCAAACTCGTTAACTTTTTGTAAACTCGACGTCTTTTTGCAAACTCGACGTTTTTGCTTCTTGTGGCGTGCCATCAAAATTGCAGTGATCCCCGGACGACTTTCCGTAGGTGTGGATTGAGACGGTTAGCATGATTCATCTCCCGTCACACAATAAAATAAGAAATAGGCGTTCTTTCTTCTTATAGTATGAGGGTAATACACAATGCCACGGGGTTTCAAGCCCTCTTTTGGGGGTGGCTTTTGACTAATTTTCTCATAAAAAAACTTTATGGAAATTCTAGTTATCCGTTTCTCTACCCAGGGTCTTAACTGGGTGGATGGGAAGCAAAAATCAGGGTGTTTTGTTGTTGTTTTTATTGCTAGTTTTTACTCTTAAACCATGCCATTTCCCAACTATTGCGACCCCGCGTAGCCAATGGTAATCATTCGACGGAATTGATTTTTTGAGATGGGATAATTTTGGCGCTAATTTTCGATTTGGTCCCGTTAACGCTCACCTGGCGCTGTCACCGGTAAGATTATGGCTCTTGGTCTATAATATGGAACTTTTTTACTTATTAAATAATTATAATAATGTGTAATCTGCGCAGGGGCTTTTGTTACAGAAAATGGCATTGTGGGTGCAAGCAGTACCAATAAGCCTATTAATGTTACGATATGTCCATCCACCCAAGGACACAGGTCAGTGGGTTGTACTTGTAGGCCTACATGAACTGGAACTTGTGTGATTGGTGTATCATATATCATACCCAAAGACCAGGGGGTTGTATTTTCTAAATGCATTGGGGAATGAACTCTGCTGAATTGTGCCAAGAGAATTGAGATTTTTTATTAGCTCATAGTGAGTTGTGGGAACAGAATAGCCGTGTCTTGAAATTACGTTGGGGGCCCCCAGATTTTAAAGGCACTACAGTGATTTGCTGGAACCAGAAAATCGAAAAAAGTCATAAAAAATCAGGTGTTCTGTTTTACGGGTTTAGGTATTCTTAGCATACCACACAAGTTAAGTTAGAGGACCAAAGGCAACCTAAAGACAAAATCGGATAGTTTAATCATTACTGTCAGTACGGACCCCACGATTACTACAACACAGAGTTCAATGGAGATTCGTGTCTTCGACACTCTGTTTTCTTCCTTTTCTATCAAATTTTTCGCTGGTACATAATTGATAAATCTACAGACTTATTCTTCCATGTAAGATACTTCTGCAAAGTTAAGGATATTTTGACTCTTTCGGTGGATCACTGATAGGTCTTTAACTAGCCGTCGACCACGTAAAGTAAACATTTTATCAAGTTGCTGCTTTGTTTGTGTGTTTTCACGGGTGTGTGTGTTTTTTTTTTTTTTTTAGCTAAGAGTGAAAATCGGTGACCTTTTGTGGGATAATCTTTTGTTTAAGAGGGACTAGATCTAATAATAAAATGAGCTTTCGTTAAGGGCGTACGCGGAACGTAGATGCGGTAGTCTCCCCACTTGCCATCAATCTGGATATATGGGTACTCCAAGTCAAGATCGTGGTTTATCTAAAATGCTATTGAAACTGAACACAATTTATTCTGGTGCGCCATTATCATGGTCTTAGAGTTGAGTGCTTCCTCTCTATTACCGTGATAGATACCTGCTCATATGGACTTTCAAACAATTACAAAAAAAAAGTAAAACACCGAGTGGTAATTTATCTTTTTAACTGTTTTTCAAATCAGAAACGAATATTGAATATTGTTCACGCCCTCTATCTGTAAGTGTAAGTGTGATTTTATGATTTGGGCCAGAGGTCTCTGTAAATAAACTAAAATTGAAATTTCGGTTTGAATCGACCAAGGCATTCCAGGAGGAACGGTGTATCAACGTGTAATGTGGGTGAAGATCCGAAGCAAAGGAAAATGTGCAATTATTAGCGAAAGGAAACATTCCTTTTACGAGTACAAAGGACACATTTTTTGACAGGAGTATAAGTAATAGTATGCAAATACACGTGGCCAGTGAAAACGTGCGTAAACTGTTGTGATCAAGACAAAAAGTATGTCACATTACATGGGTACGACAAATGATGCTTACACTCCCAGTTTATCATATGGCTATACATGCCCGCAGTAATACAAAATCGGATGAAAGTTAATTAATCTAAATCGGGGGTTTCCGTACCCCGTTTTCCGAAGGGTCGTTTATTTTCAACAAGCATAGGGTCTTTGTTTCGAGGGTTATTATCCCGAATTGGCTAAACTTAGAAACCAACCATTTTGGGCCGCGCCGCGAAAGCTTCACCTTTTTAAAAGAGAGCTGCGGCGGCGCCGCGACAGCGTCTATTTTTAAAAAGCGAGCTGCGCCGGCGGCGCGAAAGCTTCATATTTTTAAAAAAAGCGAGCTGAGGCGGCGCCGCGTGCCGTGAAGTTCAACCGTCATAGAAACCCGAGCTGCAGCCGTGAAGCGGGGCGCGCCGGATGCCTTATAAGCTCCTATAGTTGCACTCCGGGCTCGGATGCCGTTGAGTAAAGACACTATCAGTGATTTGAAAATATTGAAATTTTGCAGAAATAGCTTCTCCAAAGTGAAGGTAAGTCTGTAGAATTCTCATAAGTGACCTTTTCCAGCTGTAGAATGACAGGAAAAGAAGAAAACGGCAGTGTACAAGATACGATTCTCAATTCAATTACGTGTTGTAGTACGGTCCGGATACGGACAGTAAGACTAAAATCTCTGATTCTGCCATCATTAGGATGCTTCTGGTCTTATCATTACAGGGTAATGTTAGGAGTACCTGGACTTGTTACAGACATTGCAAAATCTGATTTTGATGATTTTCGATTTGCTGATTTAGCAAATCACTGATAGTGTCTTTAATAGGCCGACACGGCAAAATGTAAACAAACAGCGGTAGCCAACATAAAATAATATAATAATAAAAAAAAAAAATAATACAAAATAATAATAAACCGTAGCAAAGTTAACATGCGCAGATAGTTGAGCGTTCTTCAATTTTGGTGCATTTTTTGGTAATTTAGGTGATCGATAGTCAATCAATTTGGTGCATTTGTGACACACTATTTTTTTTAAATTTTGCAAGTGTAAACACATTACTTGCGCATATAAGTCTGCATTATTATTATTGTTTTCAACGAGTGACGTCATGCCGGATGTCACTAATCGGACTGAAGCGTGGCAGCGGCGGCTGGCGGCGCATGCCTTCGTTCCAAATTTGAATAGTAATCCCATTTCATATGCACTATGTAATCGGGATTTTCCGTAATGTAACATTGTAATGGGCATTACCATCATGCTATTTCAAGGAAAGGGCGTTATCCCTGATTCACCTATATCGATGCAGCCGTGGCAGCGGCGGGCGGGCGATGCTCTACCGTTCACAATTATGCCACTTTACTGTTAACCAATGACAGTATCCATTTCTTCATGCACTACTGTAATGGGCAATTGCGCGATCTCTGATACGTATCCCATAATGCACTATGTATCTGCATTACGCATTTCCCATCACGCACTTTCAAGGAAAATGACGTATACCGGAGTCAACTAACGATTGCAGACGTGGCAGGGCGGGCGGGCGGCGGCGCGATGCTCTACCGTTCCCATCAGCACTAGTGGTCAAAGTTTGGTATCAGAAGAAAGCTACTATTTTTCGAATTTACCCATAGGATTAAGGATGTTTGGTTTGGATGTTATGACGAAAGATGCCCATTTTGGTTGATTTTAAGAGTATCTTGGGAATTACAAAAATCACGTTTTTAGCTCTCACTTAGAAACGGGTTGAACTATCGGCGTAAAAATACCGATGGCATTTTGGGGATTTGAAGGCCATTCTATCAAGATGGAAAATTATAGACATGTAATCGGTCATCCCCTTGGATAGAATTAATCGGTGTCAGCCAACGTTTAAAAAGGTGAAGCTCGCAGCGCCGCCCGCTGACAGTGGAGGCTGCAACCCAAAGCTGCGCGGCGCCGCCGTACCAACCTTTTTAAAAAGGTTGAAGCTTCGCGACGCCGCCAACTGACAGCGGCTGCAAACCCTGAGCTTCAAATACAGCCAACGACAAGTTTACCAGCAGTAAGTTTTACGGCGCCGCAGCTGCCAGTGGCTGCAGACCCAAAGCTTTGTGGCGCCGCCGCGGCCACGTTTTTAAAAGGGAGAGCTTCGCGACGCCGCCGCTGCCAGTAGCTGCAACCCAGAGCTAGCGGCGCGCGCCGCAAGCCACCCTTTTTAAAAAAAAAGGTGAAAGCTTCGCGACCCGACGCCCGCTGCCACTGGCTGCAAACCAAGGGCTTCTCGGCGCCGCCGCTGCCACCTTTTTTTTTTAAAAAAGTGTGAATCTTTTGTGACGACGCTGCTCCCGGTCGCTACAACCCCGAACTTAAATTTCAAAGAGATGCTTGGAACATTCAAGCTTCAGACATGACCGCAGCCAACAGAAATGACTCCAGAACTTAGCCTTTTTTAATAACAATGTAATGCGGGTAAAATAACAACATTCGAAAGTTAGATATACAAAGGTATGTCCATTGTCCTCTGGATCAACGGCGCCGAGCAGCTCCGATTTTTAAAAGGTCGAGCTTCGCGGCGCCGCAAAAATGGTAGTGTATTCTAAAGGTACTCCCGAATTATTAATGATTGAAAAAAAAAAATGGTTCTCCCTGTCATGATTGTATTTTGGTTCATGAAATAAGAAAATCAGTGTATAGGGCACATGGTATTATTACGAAATCTATGAGAACTCAGTAGAGTGGTATGCTTACTGTATTTTGTACATTATTCAAGTTCTTTGTACCTCCTGGGGTACACGTCGTGTTTTTTTTGTTTTTAAATTAATCTGCCCTAATGGAGGATGGATGGAAGAGGAAGAGCACGACGACGACCGACGATTGAAGATGACGACGACAAGCGAGGACCTGGATGACGAGGATTAGGAAAGGAGTTATGTTATAAGCTATCTTTTTTGTCACCATAAACTTTAAAACCACTATTAGCGATTTTTTGTCCAAATATAAACAAACCGCGACCCTCAACAGTTCAATTTTTAGTAAACAACAACAGTGCTGTATATAATGCATCTTCAAGGCCGCTTTTAAAAATGCTTTAGTACTTGTTAAAAAATAAACCTTTAAAAAAACAGGCATTTGACTGGCATGCTGCGGACTCACTACACAGCTACCTACAGAACGTAAAATAATGGAGCCGTGAAAATACGAAACATTGCAGGGAACGTAAAATAACGGTCTCCCCCCGTCCCCGTACGTAAAATCTCAGCTTCAACGTATTGTGGTTTTTGACGTGTTTCAAAAATATTGACCAATTTAAAACGTTTATTTACAATCCCTATGACCAAAATGTTCACGTTGTTTAAGATAGGGATCATACAAACGTTGTATTTACGGTACACGTGGTTGAAAAAAGGTTATATTTCAGGCAAACTATTTTGAGAAAAAGCAATAAACAAGGGAAAAAGTGAAGAAAAGTAAGATTCAACACAGTGTCTTCACACTTTGTTTAATTCGTAATGTACACTTTTTTTCTTTTACAAATATGTCACCCAATTACTGATCATAATATGAATAAAAACTTAATACATGTACCTTAAACAGATTCGAAACCAGGGCCTTAAGATTACAAGTCCTAAAACCTTCTCCACTACACTACATGAACTTCATGATTAGCAGATGATAAAATTAAATATGTGTGTGTACTCCTTTTTCCAATAAACTAAATATAATACAAAAAAGAGGAAAAGAGTTTTTTTAAAAATATTTTAAAAATGATAGGAAAAATAAGATTTTGAATTTTTAATGACGTACTTACGACGTTATTTAACACATGTTCATAGGTAAAACGATGCTCATTAGTTAGTATTTTACAGTAAAAAACAAGTGTAAGTTACAAAAGAACGTAATATTACGGAAACTATAATAACGGTCAGCGGATAAATACTACCCTTTTTCAAAAAAGTGTTAGTATTATTTTTAGCCAATGTTTATTTACATTTTTCTGCTTCCCCCCCAAATTGTATTTTATGTTAGTATAGATAAAGCGTGAAGAAGATTATTGAATAATTGGGGTTACCGTAATTTAAAAGGTAAAGTCTTGTAAAATTAGGAACATTTTTAACAGTGTATATCTTTTCACAAAAAAAAAACTTACATATGGTGTGGTTGATTATGAGCCATAACTAGCCATTTAGAGACAAAACGGGCATTTGAAAAAAAAATATTGATTTTGCTTTAAAGGTTTAGTAAAGGTTAGAAGAGCAAATAAAATATGAACAGCAAATATTTTGCTGGTTTTAGATTTTAGGGCGACCACCATGACTGATGCGACACAACGAACATGCCATTCCAATCGGTCCCGGAAGTTTGTCAATCTGTCGGTGAATCTTTTACACGCGTGACTGTAAAATTAGAGTAACTCCTTAACTTCTACGAGATCTCTTGGTTTTCTCCCTAATCTCTAACTGTAAGCTTTGCAATGACACTTGAAATTGACAAAAAAGATCAGTCCCACTTAAACTTTTACCGATACCAAATGTTAAAAAAAAACCCCCAAAAAAACATTTTACACCACCACACATTTTCGCATTCAGTAATAGTGACAAGGGGCCCACAAGGTTAGATACTAATAATGCAAGACTACAAGAAATAAAAGGCCATATGAGGAACATTTTTCTTTGATGTCACGTTGCGTCTATTCTTGAATAATAACATTTGCTACTGTATGATACCCAAGAGATTGCAACACGCATACCCATGTTCTGAAAATGTTTTTTTTCAGAAGAACACGGTATATCAAACCATTTTTGTCATATTAACCTCTTTAATGCAGTAAATTACTCCCTGAGCTGAGTTGTTATGACATAGAGGGTGTATTGAGTCAATCCCACAACTGTACCAGTTGAGAAATTTGCTCCATCAAACAAAATGCAAGAGCCGAATCCCCAAAAAGTTTGAAAAAACGTTAAGGGTATCTATTGATCCATAACCAAAAAAGTAGGTCTCGAATGACGAAAGTACTTTTAAAGCTCTCAAGTGAAACAGGCGAGAAGAGAAAATTGTGGACTACCTAAACGTATTTAGTGAGGCCCGTTGGCTAAGACAATCACGAAATGATGGTACTAACAATCAGTGTTATAACACCTATCTTTTACGGACACAGATACAGTACGGAATAAAATGTCATCCTATCCATATAGGCAGGAAATAAGGACACGATAAGACACACGTGGACCAAACAATACAAACATTTGGGCCGAGATAAAACCTGTCATTATCACGTTGGATATTACAAGAACACTTCAAAGTCAACAGGCAAACTATCAGCCACACCCAGCTTCTGTAGGGAGACAAAGATTGGTATTATCTTTTCTCAATACAAGTTTGGGATGAGCATCATTTTCTTCGATACTTACTATTTGTATTCATTCCTCTGTATACATTTGGGTATCATTGTTGCGGTTTTCCATGAAAAGGTTGGTATATATAGTTCACAATTTAAAGTGCATTTTACCATGTTGCGGGCAGACAACTGGGCATTTTAACAAGCAAAAATTCCTTTCCACAATCACGGATAAAATGATGATGTAACTTCAACATTACAAATGGCTTCTGCCTTGCAGAAGACTTCATAGTTAATAAGAGTCTTAAAAAAGTGTTCATCTTTCAATACGTCACAATATATATTTCTTGACAATGTTTCGTATCATCATGAAAAGGCACCCCACATGAGTCTTACTGGCAGTTTATATCAGATGATGAAAAAAACGATGTATTGCTTGTCCATAATTATTGTGTTCCTCACCGGCAAGAAGTTTGGATGAGCCCTTTTGTGTTCATTTTTCTATGTCCGAAAAACAGATTGTTAAAACACTCACATGATTGGTAAATGCAATCACTCAGATAAATATTTTATAGGTCTGATAGGTCAGTGGTGTGAGTGCTTTCTAAATGACCTGCAATTATTTCGGAAACCATCTCATCAAAAGTCACTGACTTAATAACCCCATCAACCAGGATCGAAGATTGAAGGGGTTTTAAGGGTCCTTAAAAAAAAATAACGAGCGCGTAATGTTCACTAATGAACACTTTAAACAACAAACCCTTTTATAACAGTGTAGGAACACGTAAAAGACAAAAAATATGCGTTTCACCTATCGAAGAATTGTGTTTAAATGGGGGTGTTTCAAACATGCAACGGCAAACTTGTCAAAAAGCTGCACTCAAGCCAGGTTTGGCATATGTTACAATGATATATACCATTCGCATCTACCCTGTATCATGTGTTTTTTATTATTCCGTTATAACCAGTTACAATAAAAGGCACATGATATAGGTGCGAGAATAAAATTATTATGTCCCACCCGATTTCAACATTCAGACGTCAAAGCCTGCCCTGGAGTTCATATGGAACGCTATCGTTTAATCCATAATTCCACCGTCTCTAAAATTAAAATAAAAACCTTTTTTTAAGGTTTTTAATGATGATGATGATGTGTTAATATTTTAAACAGAAATATCTCTTTGGTATTTTATTTTTTTTCATTTCAGCCCACGCTTCATGTAATAACACTGTAACAGAAGAATTGGGTAGACAATACCTGTATCATACATTGATTGGCTATTTTAAAAAAAAATAAATATTGCAAATTACTATATAAACTAAACTTCCTGCCATATTGTTTTCACATTTGTAGAAATAACGCGGGTGATTCTTATGGTGCTCCACTGGCGAAACATTTAACACAACCTGGTAGTGTGTTTGGACAGACATTATTTTTATGCAACTGCCACTCAGAATATACTCAAGAGAAGGAAGAGGCGGCGATATGCGAGTAGTGTCATCAAACTGCAATATATAAGAAATATTTATCTTTTTGTAATTTCCATCCATCATGTTCGTCCTATAGCATAATTCTCTTAATCGCGCATGATACCACAACACCGACAAATCAAGATTATATGGCGTGAGATTGCTTGAAGTTAATACCAGACAATTATTCCTACTCCACCGTATACTGTCGATGTGTGGATTTTAATCTTTCAAGCGCGTCAATTGATGCGGAAAAAGAAAATATGCAGGACAGAGTACTTTAGGTCACCCACGGGCTTGAGCATATCCCGTGCTTCATTTTAGGTAATGCATCTTAACATTACACGTCACGAAGACTCTGGGCAGAATTCCATGAAAGTTTAAAACCACCCAAAGGTAAAAGGTTACATGAGTTCACCAAGTTAAAATCCCGTTTTTTTGTGTGTATGTGTGGGCACTCTAGAAACCGGCGAAGAATAAGTTAATACATAACAAAATTCTATGTTTGTCGTTAAATTGCATAACGCGTCACAAGTTTCGTTCAAATATATCTGTAAGAAGAGTTTGGAAAAAGGCAACTTTGAATTTGCATACCGAGCGCGAACGGCTTGCAATTGCTAAAAATCATACTCATGAGTTAGGTGTAATCACTTCTCGTGATGGTTATCCAAACGCCTTGTAACCTCTCACTAACATGCTAAAGGCCTCTTAAACTCTCCGCGTTGTTGTCGCTGTGCTTGAAACGCGCCTTCGATACTGGAGGTCTGTCCCTCTTCAGATTACCTACAAAATGGAGGACACTTCTCTATTCGAAAATGCTACTAAAAATAAATTCACTGAAAACAGTTGTCTGAATACATTTCAGACAAGTAGTTTTGCCGCCAGACAAATGCAAAACCTTCCATAAAGGGTTGGGATGTTGTATGCCTATATTCTATTACGGACAATTATAAGTGTACCGAATGTGCCAGTAATTCGCTAAGGGTTTTTTGTTGTTTTTTTCCATAGAACCTTACTATTTGCCACCAGCGTTTTTTAAATATCCAAATGAGGCTGATGTAAGAGAGAGCCCTTAGCTAAATAATAGCTTATCTGTAAAGTTGGTTCACAATCCTGGTCTTAAAGAAACTTATCCCTTCCTTGTAATACGGTGGATTGTTTTTTACCTGTGTCGCTTGTGTAATCATTAACCCTGAAAGACAAGTGCATTATGATTGGCCACATGTAATCAGCGCAAAGAGGAAAGGCCTTCATCGTCACCATCGTCATCATTATCGCGGTCCGACGGTCGTCTTTGTCATCGTCAATCGTTTTTATTATGGATGTCACATCATCACCACACCGCCCACCACCGGCGCGTCATCTACATGGCCGAGGGGCGTGGTCTTAACCGTATTCATCTATATGTGCGCCATTGTTATCTTTTCTCGTCATTATTATATATATTTAAATTAAGGGTTGCACTACGATAGTTTGGAGTCCATCTTTGATCGCTCTTAAGAATAGCAACCGATACGAAACAACATTACACTATAGATAGGTCTGTTCCTCCTATCACTTCAGATAAAATGGTGGAACTGAAACCCAGCTTACCGTGTAAAACCCATTGGAATGGGGGTAAGAATGGATCGCCTAGAAACTATATCATACCTCTTCATTCTTCATACCAATACCTTATTTTTTCAGATAATCGTCGAAAATATTCAGATTATGAAAACATACAACTGCGTCACATTTGGTAAACGGTCAGATTCTAAGCTTGTGTTTTTCATGCACAGTTTTGTTATGGATACCAACTGTAATTTAGAATGAGAATGTGGAAATTTTTTTTCGCACACCGGGAGGTAAGCATCGCGTTGTACCTCCAAGATAGTAAACAAATATTGACTGCTATGAGGGACATCGTCAAAACTATTGAACCCTCATGATCTCAGAGGCCGGTACTATTTCCCGAGCGGAGCTGATGGGAAAATAGTGCGGTCTCGAGATCACCAAGGGTCAAAATGTTACTATTGCCCGAATAAATGGCATTAATATTTGCATAGATAGATCCTTTCTGCTGCAGTAACGAGACGAGCAGAAAATTACTATACCGGACAAAGAGTTACTATACCGGTGTGGCAGGAGATATAGTCCTCCGGCTCACAAGTCCGGAACAATGGTGAACATAGTGCATCGATTCAGTTGGACTCTTTACGCAACATTAGTTCACCTTTATATTCCGTTGTCATCTATGGAGCCCCGGACTATGATTCCTGCCTAACTTAGATTACTTTCACACCGGTCCAAAATTACTATACCGGTCAGAAAGTTACTATACCGGGCAGAAAAGGTACTAATACCAGGCAAAAAAGGTACTATAAGCGTTTTTATGCAAAATTGAAACTATACCACGTCATGTGCCTTTCATTTACAATCAATGACAGGATCTATCTATGAGGTATATAATTGGCATTAAATAACTTTCCTAGAGTTCAAAGGATTAGATTGGAATCAATAAAGAAAGGTTAAAACGTTCAACAGCATAGCATAACCACCTTTTGCAGAAGAAATATGGTCACTTATCCCTTTTTTCTCTCCCCTGCAAGTTGGAATGCGCATTATTTTCTTCGTTCTTTAACTTTTGGAATTCCAAACTTTGGAGTCATTCCTCTGTATACATTTGGGTATCCTTGTTGCGGTTCTTCAATGAAAAGGTGGGACTATAGTTCACCTTTGCAATTTTAAACGGCCACTTGTATTCATCAAGCGGAAAGTTATCTTTCCACTAATCACATGATCAAGGATCAAATCTCATGCATGAAATGTAATCTTCCACCGAGAACAACATGGCTCCTGCCTTGCAGACGAATATAATTGATAAGAGTTAACATTTTTAAATTTACATTCTTTTTCATATGTCACAATTATGTATTTCTGCAAAACGTTTCGAATCCTCATGGAAAATGCATCCATATGAGTCTAATAAGTACTATACTGGCAAATTTATCTCGACCGAAACCAGCGTATTGGCTTTTCCCAACATCTGATAATTGTTTGTTCCCTCGTGCAAGTTTGTATGTGGCATTTTGTTCATGTCTGTGTCGAAAAAATTGTTATAACACTCACACCCTGTTGTTCAATGCAATGCACTCATTATGAAATTTTCTTATAGTCTTAGATCAGTTGGTTTTGAGATGCTTTCTAAATTACCCTGAATTATTTCGGAACCATCTCACAAAAGTCCTGAACCTTATAACCAGAATCAACCATGATCGAAGATTGACGGGGTTTAGGGTCCTTAAAAAAACGAGCGTTATGTTCAACAAATGAACCCTTTAAAACACCTTTTATAACATGTAGGAACACGTATGCGTTTCACTATATCGAAGAATTGTGTTTAAATTGGTGTTTCAAACCAGGACCGGCAACGTGTCAAAGGCTGCACTCAAACCGGTTTGGCATATTTACATTAATTACATTTTACCATTCGCATCTACCCTTAGAATGTTTGTTTATGCGCTTATCCATTAACAGAATCAAGCACATGATATAGGTGCGAGATAAAATATTATTATGCCCCCGATTTCAACATTCAGACGTCAAAGCCTGCATGGAATCCATATGAACGCTATCGTTTACATCACCAATCTCTAACATAAAAAAACAGATTTTACGTTAAGACCATGTTTCCACTACTCGCTATTTTTCAACCTGACTAATCTCTCTTCTTTTGGATTTATTTTTCAGCCCACATCTACATGTATATCACTGTACAGAAGACTTGGTATACAAATACATTGTATCATAAATTGATTGGCTATTTTAATTGCAAAATTCCTAGTTATAAACTAAACTTCCTTCATATGTTTTAACATTTTGTAGAATAATCGTGGGTGATTCGTATAGGTGATCCCTGGACGAAACTTTAACTAAACAATCTGTAGGGTTTTGGACAGCACATTATTTGGTTATGCAACTCCGATCTCAGAATATACTCAAAGGAGGAAAGGAGGCGATAATGCGAGTGCATCAAACTGCATATATAAGAATATTTAGCTTGTATAGTACTTTCCGTATGTCTGTCATATATCAGAATTCATCTTACTAGGCACTACTACACACCGCAATCAAGATTATATGGCGCGGATTGCTTGAAGTTTAATACCAGACAAGTTATTCTCTCTCACCGTATCCGGTCGAATTTTCTTCGGCATAGATAGTCCGAAAATTGCAGATTATAAAGACATAAAACTGCGGTACCAGTTGGTAAACCATGTCAGAGTCCAAAGCTGTGTTTTTTCTAACAGTTTTTTGGTAATCACCTGTATTTAAGAATGAGAATGTGGGAATTCTTTTTTTTTTTTCGCACACACAGGATTTAATCATAGCGTTTGTAAACTCGAAAGATCATTGACAGTAACGGGCATTCGGTGATCCACAACCTCGGCCCCCCGACTTAAAATCGAAAAAGTTGAGATTTTGTATCATCTGAACCGTCAAAGCCTTAGTAATCCATGGGTTATACCAATCTTACGTGCAATGTCGGTTTGCATCTGTGAGATATTTGCACTTTGTATTTTCTGTCCAGAACCGGACAGAAATTACAAACAGGGCCTATGGGAACCGTGGGAAACAATTAACATTGCTCATAACACCAACACCGCAAGATCGGATCAACTAAAATTTTTATATAGCTTTTCTCTGGGATATCTAGTAACCATGAAAAAAAAAAAACAGAAGGTTCTGGAATCACGAATTAACACTTTTAAATAACTTTCTTCGTTTGAATTTTTAGATTGGAATCATAAGCAAATGTTAAAAACCGTTCAACAGCACTAAGCATAACACCTTTTGCAGAAGAAAATATGGTCTCATCGTTTTTTTCTCGCCTTGCAATTGGTATGCGCATTATTTTCTTCGTATCTTCTGTTTGGAGTCCAAATTGGAGTCATTCCTCTGTAGACATTTGGTTATTCCTTGTTTGCGTTTCTTCCAATGAAAAGGTTTGGACTATATTTTCACACTTTGCATTTTACGCACAAACTTGTATTTATCATGCAAAATTATCTTTCCAACTATCAACATGATTCATGATGATCAAGGATCAAATCTTGTGCCGTGATTTATCTTTCAAAACCGATAAATGGCTTCTGCCTTGCAGACGGAATATAGTTTATAAGATTTAACAATTGTTAATAATTGCTTGTTTCATATGTACACAATTATGTACTTTTTTGACAACGTTCGAATCATCATGGAACATTGCATCCTATGAGTCCTAATAAGATACTAATATCTGGCAAATTTATCTCGCACGCTGAAACACGCATTATTTGCTTGTCCTAAGACTGATAATGAATTATTTAAGTTGCAAAAAACCGGGAACCGGGGAAAGGAGGGGGGAAAAGGGGGGTGGGGAGGGTGCAGGTAGCAGATGGGGGGTTTTTGATGGGGGGTGGACATGGTGGGAAGACAAAAATGGAATAGATAGGTGTGTGATCAAGGAAATAATATGTGTCAGAAAAAAAAAAAAATGAGTAATAACTAATTACACTTCACATGAGTCGACCTGTGAAACTGGGATTGGTAATGCAATCTACTCATATAAATTTTTTAGGGTCCTTAAAAGAAACGGACGCTAATTGATTTCAACAATTACACGTTTAAACCCTTTTACTAATGTAGGACACCTTATTTTTTCACTACCGAAAATGTGTTCAAATTGGCGTTCGAAACATAAACGGCAGCGTGTGTAGGCAGCAATTAAGTATGGTCCAGGTTTGGGCATATTTTACATTTACCATTCGCATCTTCCTTGTCTCCTTGCTTATTCCGTTACAGAATAAAGCGCATGATATATAGGTGCGAAGAGTAAAATATTATTAATGCCCCCGATTTTGAAATTCAGACCCAAACCCTGCTTGGAATTCCATATGGAACGCGATTCGTTTATCCACCATTTTTTTGTCTCTAACTTAATACAACAGATGAAATATTCTCTTTGGATTTTCCAATATCATTGTACAGAAACATGATCAAATACTGTATCATAAATTGATAAAAGAATAAAAAATTAAAAAATTAACATATAAAACTATCTTCCTTCCATATTTTTTCACATTTTTGTAGACTAAATCGTGGGTGTTCGTATATGGGATCCACTGTACGAACAATTTTACTGAAATCTGTAGGGTATTGACAGCAAAAACATTATTTTCATGCAACTGCCACTCAGAATATACTCAAGAGAAGGAAGAGGCGGCGATATGCGAGTGTCTCAAACTGCAAATATCCGAAATATTTAGCTTGTTGTAATTTCCGTCATGTCTGTCATTATCAGAATAAAGCATGTAAGGCACATGCTACACCTACAAATTAAGACACACGGTAGTGTTTCCACCAATTTTTAAAAATAACAACTAAAAAACTAAAAAAAAACAGCCAAAACCATTAAACAGCCAGATACAATCGACGCACACCGTGAGTAATATTAACATAAACAAACTTCCCTTTGTTTGACGCGCGTTTGACGAGAAAGAGCACTATGTGGCAATTCATCCATAATCACTTAACCGCTCGCAATACACAACCAGAGCATGCATGTGTCCACAAAAGTATATTGGACACTTTCATGTGCAACATATGAAATAAGAAACGGAAACGATGAATTAGAAGTAATTCAAACGGTCCCTTATACATGATTTTGTGGCAAGTGCGAAACTCTTAGAAGTGGTCTCACAACCACAGCCTTTATTACGAAGGGATAGTATCAAACTTATACAAACAATGTGCAAGTTATCCTCAGATGTGCCTTTTAGTGATAATAATGAAGATAATTCACTCTATGCAGAAAATGACGTTTTAAAAACAAACCGGGATTCTTTTGTTCAACATCACTACTGCACCATCACTTACTATCATATCCAACCATTGGGCGTTTACCCCAGTAAGCTTCCTTCGTGCCGATCGGTCTAAGGCGTTTGCACGTTATTGATTTTACTCTTACTTTTGGATAGTCTCTTGTTGCGGTTCGATTCCGGCGGTAGCCCCGACTTTCAGCACATTAAAATTAAACGAGATAGATCATGTCTTTCTTACGGTCACCTTGGCCATTGAAGGTTATGGAATGGAAGTATAATTCATCTATATTCAAACATTTCCAAATCTTATTAAGATACACTGTTAAAAAAATTGTGGCCACCACCAAGTGTTAAAATCAAAACCAAAAAATAAGAAAAAACAGCAAAAAAGCATTAGAACATCCATGATCCAATCGACAAAACAACCGTGAGTAGATTATCAGAAACACTTCCTTTGTTGACAGCGTGTTTGAGACGAGTGGAAAACCCACTAGGTGGGAGTAGCGTTAACGACCGCTAAACTACACGTAATACAATAGCTCAGCATATATTTCAAACCTCAGATGTATATTTGGTACATTTCATGAGCAGATAATGAATTTAGACAACGGCAATGACGACAGTTAGAAATCTTCAAACGTCATGTTAGCGATTATTAGTGGCAAAAAACGGTCTCACAGACTACAGCCTTGTATTACGAATTAATTTGACAAAATTTAGTACATGTTTTCTTTTGTACCTCATTATGTGCTTTTACTACTAACATGAAATAAGTAACTTCATACAAAAGAAATGATGTTAACGGAATTCTTTTTGTTCAACCTCCTAATAACCTCACTAGCTTATACAACAATTCGCCTCTTATGTTACAAGCTTTCCTCCGTTTGGCGCAGCGGGCTAAGCGATAGGCGTCATTGATTTACTTTTGGTTAGTCGGGGTTTGTGCAGTTTCGAGGTCCGCCTGTGGCCCACACCACTTTCCGGCATATTAAAATTATGCTAGATTCAGTTCCGGTGATCATTCTCTTTAATTTGTAGGCTACCGGTTCAACCTGACCATTGTTATTATTCAGTTATTCAGTGAACACCAAGGTTGTCATTTTCGATTTTACATGAATCTCATAACAATAGATTAGTTGTCTGTGAAGTATTTCGTAAAAAATATATTCTAAAAGTACTACCTAGGACCGGAAATGAGACCACGATTATTAAATAATCCGTGATGTGCTCTCCCAATTTGAACCGAAAATTAATATCACAGGGAAAATTTCTGCCGTCTATTGTGAGAAGCTGCTTCATTTCTTTATACCAGAGACAAACTAGTTAAAATTTTATCAAGGAAAACGAGCAATAAACTAGAGCTCCTGGACAAAAGTGTAAGCGGTCCTAGGGCTATGTACAAAGCACACAAAATCTGCAATGTAATTCATTGCATGTCAGAGCCCCTACATGAAACTATCGATTCATAAATACAACCTCTAAATTTCGTTTAAACTTCTCGGGAATGTTTCATGGGAATACAATTCGCCCGGATATTCTAAGCTACCTTTGATGGCCCCCCTGGTCCGAATAAGGAAATAATTTTTTATTTGGGTGTTCAGCTCGGTTCGATCCGTTCGAGCCTACCATTTTTCGACTTTTAATTTAATTTGTTATTATATAAGCTCAGTTGGTACTATCATTCTTTTTAGTTGGATGATTAAATTTCATGAATTAAATAGCAATCAAGTACTGAAAGTACTGATTTTTTATATTGAGATTTTCATTTAATATCATCGTAACTAACCTCGTACAGTGACACAGTTCATATAGTTCACACATTCCGTGGACAAAATGTAGGGAGTCATGTGTAGACGTTCTTCTGTTTACAATAAGTATATATACAAATCTTTCTCTAACAAAAAGATGTCCTCTGGCTAGATCGGTTGCGTACACTCCCGTAAGATTTTACGGTATTGCATATAAATTGAATTCGAATTTTAATGCAAAAGGTAATTGTATTGTGAATTCATGCGTTGCTTCGTTTTGTAAATTTTACCTGTTCAGACATAATGTTCATATTTTGCCAGAGATGCCCTTTCAGGAAACCATAAATTCAGCACTTTTGCTTGCCAATTTGTATTTTTATTTATTTCATCCGTTTGGGGGTTTTCCCGGGGTCTTTTATGCTCTTTTCGCCAGTTTTCAAGGATTCTGAGTGATGCATCTTTATTTTTAAGCTTATCTGTAAGAAATTAACATGCGTTTCCTTGAATTTCCCCTGTCCCTTTGTAAAATACGTCTTTTTCCTAAAGCAAACAGTAACTCAGTCTTTTCTTTTAAAGTAAAATACCATTTTATTTAGCACAACCAGGGACAAATGACCCAATTCAATAGCAGGAACGGTTTTTAACATGGTAGATGCTATTCCAGATAGACTGCTCAATGATACACATGCAGACGTGGTAACAGTGCGGGTACCAGTGGATCGGGTTACTGTTCCTTAAGCGTAATTGTACACGTGTTTTCCCCAACCCTGGCTTAGTAGTCTTCATCCTTACTCTAAAATAATATTTCGAAATCATTTATTTTAAAAAGGCCATGGTTGGATTCGAACCTGTTGTAACTGCATTACATTCGATGCTCTTATCCACTATACTAGCGAGGAGTATATTAGAGGAGATTGGTTATAATCCTACATAAGCCTTTACGGGATAAAGCGATAATACTATGTGTGCCATGATATCCATGTATGGCAGTGTATACATGCTCAGTTTAGTTACATGTACCTTCTGCATATCAATAGCATATACCAGTTTTAAAGGTTCCTGCATGTGAATTGGGTGGACCAATATAACCCTTCCACAGTTTTATGCCCTTTTTAATTATATTCTTTTTGGGTGGAAAGGCCAAATTGCCGCAACTCGAAAATCTGAATAGCTCAGTCACTGAAACTCCTCCAAAAGTTTGGAACTTTTTTGTTGAGTTATATCTCATTTTCTTTGGAAATGCTTGTTTTCAAGTGTTGATTCAGTAAAAGGTCATTCTTTTCTCTTTTCAGTGACACCTCATTTGTAACACTCGATCATTCTATGGCTGAGCACCCCTCCTTTGGTTACATGCAGGTCTCAAAACAAAACTAAATGGACAATAATGCAACTGGTGGAACTGATTGTTCTATTGAGACAATATGGCAAATTTGGCACATTTTGTTGGATACCTCCTTGTCTTCCAAGGAGCGTCTCACCATGTTGTTACTCGTTGTTAAAAATGAGGTTTCCTTGTAAAACTTAGGCGAATACACGACCGTCTCACTAATACTTAATACTATGAAAACAACCTTCAAAAAATTGAGATTCTAACTCAACCACAAGTTTCGAAACTTTGAGGATTTATAAAATTCTCAAATTTTTGATAGCTATTTTGTGTCACAAAAAATAAAGGAAATCTACCAAACAACGTTCAACGTAAAAAAACACGAAGTTTTAAAAAAGAGTACGAGCCGTCTAAAGTTAATAAATGTTCAAGCGCACCAAGTTATACTCAGTGCGTCGGGCCCCATTGGGCAAACTCGGTCATTTCTTCTACAAATGCAAAAGAAAATATCAGTTTTCCCCCACCACCACCAACCTCCAACGCCCCAAAGATAATTTATAGTTTTCATGCTAGACGTGCTAATCAATACTGCCGGGTTCAATCCAACCCCTCTTCATACTGAGACAACCAGAGCAGCGGGACCTTCTAATGGTCTTTACCCTTCTTCCTGTAGGATATCTCACAGAAAGACTGGTACGTCCCAGAACATACTGAGTTAAGCTCTATCCAGAACTCATAACCAACGTACCTTCTATAGAACCGTCGACCGCAGGATCCTTCGAAACAATTTCATTGGGAAGACAATTGATTTTACAGGAGATTGTGGGCTTTATTCCTTTGAATACATCTCCAACAACAAGACATCAAGCAAGAAAACAAACGCAACTAGGAATTAATGGAAATATTCAAGTCAAACCAACGCCCTTTACACAATACATATGAATACTAATTCCCAACTCAAACTGCAATAAACTTAAGAACAAATGCAGTTGGATTTACTTAAATCAACAATTTGTCTAATGATATGGTTCATTTATGAAATTCACAACGTTCTTCAACAAGAATTAGAATGGAAGAAATGGGACATCAAGCAAGTTTGCCAAGGGGCAGACTCACTTGAGTATACTTGGTGCTCTCTTACATTTATTAACGTTATACTAGCTCGTACTCTTTTTAAACTTGGTGTTTGTTTACGTTGAACGTTTTTTTGGTAGTCAAGAATTAGATGGCTGTGAGATGCTT
The DNA here is from genome assembly GCA_023653785.1 of Ophioderma brevispina. Lineage (NCBI taxonomy): Eukaryota > Metazoa > Echinodermata > Ophiuroidea > Amphilepidida > Ophiodermatidae > Ophioderma > Ophioderma brevispina. The sequence goes on from JAMKCH010009085.1 coordinate 26,490, forward strand.
GAAGTTATACCAGCAATTTATTCCCTACCCACTCGTGTACTGTCGATGCGTGGATTTTAATCTTTCAAGCGCGTCAATTGATGCGGAAAAAGAAAATATGGGCAGGACAGAGCACTTTAGTCATCCCACGGGTTCTTTTAGCATATCCCTGCTTCATTTATGTAATGACACATATAATACCTAACATTTTACCACAGGGCGGGACGAAGACTCCCTGGCAGAATTTCCATGAAAGTTTAAACCATCCCTAAAGACATAAGATAAAGAGTTTCCCGTTAAAAATCCGGTTTTTTGTGTGGTATGTGTGGCACTATCTATGAAACCGCGAAGAATAGTTAATGATTTGTAACAAATTAATATGTTTGTCGTTAAATTGGCATACGCTCACAAGTTCTGTAACTAATAGCTATAAGAGAGTTGGAAAAGCAACTTTGATTTTGCATCGAGCGCGAACGTGCTTCAAAGGGATAAAAATCAATACTCATGAGTAGGTGTATCACTTTCGTGATGTTATCCTACACGCCTTGCACCTCTCCTAACATGCTAAAGGCCTCTTAAACTCTCCACGGTGTTGTCGCTGTGCTTGAAACGCGCCTTCGATGAGCTGGAGTGTCTCTCTTCAGATTACCTACAAAATGGAGGACACATTCTCTATTCGAAAATGCTACTAAAAATAAATTCAACTGAAAACAAGTTGTCTGAATACATTCAGACAAGTAGTTTTGCCGCGAGACAAAATGCAAAACATTTCATAAAAGGTTGGGACGTTTGTATAGCCTATATTCTAGTTACGGACAATTAAGTGTAGGGCTACTGAATGTGCCAAGTAATTCGCTAAGGGTATTTGTCTGCTTTTGCACATAGACACACTCATTTTGCCATCAGCGTTTTTAAATATCGATTGAGTTGATGTAAAAGAGGCACTTAGCTAAAAATATCTGAAAGTGGTCTTAAGGAACGTACCCCTTACCCTGTAATACTGTGGACTGTTTTATTCGTCTTAAAGTTCTTCTCACATGTGCGCTTGTAAGAATGAATGTCAGTACTCTGAAAATACAAGTGCATTATCATTAATGTCCACATGAAAAGATGAAAGGCGTCATCTTCATCGTGGTGGTGGTGGTGGTGGTGGAGGTGTTGTTGTTGTTGGTGGTGGGTTGCGGTGGCGGCGGCGGCGGTAGTGATGATGGTGGTGGTGGCCGTGGTGGTGGTGATGGTGATGATCATCGTCATCGTCGTCATCATCGTCGTCGCCGTGTTCATCATCATAACACCGATATAAAAACATATTCCACATGAGACAGGACTGTTCCTAATCACTTGCTTTGGTGTGGAACCCTCGTGAAAACAAATTTTAAAAGCTTTTTATTTAAATGAATATTGATAATTTAATTAATGTATTTTGAGAATAAGAATGTGTGAAATCATCTCTTTTTTCACATTGGAGGTAAGTATAGTGTGGTGCATTAAAACCGACAGATATTGACATTAAATGACTTTCTAGTTCATATTATTTATATTGGAATTAATTTAAAAAAGGCTAAAACGTACTGTTACTAAATCGATCATTCATTAATTGATTATTATGGCTATTCTGATTTATATCATGAGCGTTTTAATTATTACATCCATGTTTATATCAAGAATGTTTTTATATCAGTTCTACTCCAATAAATAAATAAATTAGCGAAAAAGTGCATTCAAAAACTACTTGTACAACCCTTAAGCATATCTGTAGTGTAGCAGTGTATGTTGGTATTACACTTATTCCATTCTCTATCGTGGGTTATTGGTTTTTGACATGGTAAAATTGACCAATGTCTGCCATCGTGACTGAGCTCACGAGCTTTCTTAATCCCCGATGACAGAAACTGCGTACGATTATACCATTAATTCTCATTACGTATGCGTACCGTTTACGCTTTATACCCTTGGGTTTATCTCTGGCAGCGTGCATGCAATGAGTGGTGTTAGTTCTGGTTTCACCAGATAATTATCTCTATTTGGCTGTGCCAATTGGTAATTTGTTGCTAAATAAGACAATCTTGACTAGGCAAATTGGATTATTATCTTGAAATGAGGTTTCCATTATTCTTCAGTGTCATATTAATGATGTCCTTATTCAAGTATGACCAACCTTCAACAATTTCACGAATTATATGCCTTATTGTAATTTGAACCTTATTATAATGCAATTAAAGGCACTTTGCTAAATCGAAAAATCGAAAAAATCATCAAAATCAAGATTTTTGCACGTTTGCAGCAAGGATAGGTATCCTAACATACCCTACAAGTGGCAAGACCAAAATCAACCTAATAAGAACAGAATCGGAAATTTTAATCATTACTGTCCAAACGGACACTAATTACTATATACACGTAATTGATTGGAGATTCATATCTTTGAACAACTGCTCTGTTCTTCCTTTCTCTCAATATTTCAGTGCGGAGAAAAAATAACTTACGAGAATTATTCAGACTTATCCTTCACTTTTTAAGCATTTCCGTTAAATTTTCAAATCAAGGTGACTCTCTTGGGTAAATCACTGATAGTGTCTTTAAAGATAAGATGCAGTATAAGATGCAGTAATGATATAACAGATTACAAATTTAGATATGGACGTGAGTACAATATGTAACTAAATATTATAATTAAGCTGTGCTATTCGCGTATCTGAACTACTGATAATGTATGATCAAATAACGGATAAAATATTGTTTTTGGTAAATTACGGGTCCTTTGTGATTAGTGTGACACAACGACCTCGACCATAAAGGCGTAACTCAGGGAACTGTTGTGTAGAATTCAATTGTAAACTTCATATTGGTAAACCAATTGTAAAAGACAGAATAGTCGAACTTATGTTTTAGCTAGTTTAAAATAGAAAAAATTACCTTCTGGCATCGTACCACATCCATCTGGTCTGAATGAAAGTTTCACCATAAAAAGGTGTTTTGGAATAAAGCGTTTTTTGAAAATCATTTTAAACCGTTTAAATCCTAGGACTAGACACCAATGTTCAATTCCTAAATATTGTGTATCGAATTCCTAAACGTTAGCTGTTTAAAACTCCAAGAATGTTTAGATTTAAACATTAGAAAAAATGGTTTTAAATAAATTGACCAGAAACAAATTCAATTCCTAAAAGCTAAGGGTGTTGATTTAGTCACAGCGGATTAAACTTAAAGAGCATATCGTCATTGCATGCATAGCCTCATCTCTCAAACTTATAATAAAAACGTTGAGATCTTTATCTCATCTAAATAATTGGCCTGTGTATTGCTCGATTATCTTATATTAATATGTGCAGATTTGGAGCATCATATCAAATATTCAAATATGAGTTCTATGACATGTACAGTAGTATAATGATACCGGATCATTTCATATCCATTGTAATCATATATTTCATGTTTCATATACACATCATATATAATCCCGCCTAAAAAATCCGAACGATATAAATTACTGTATAAAAAGGCATGTAGGTGAATTAATAATAATAAAGACAGGAGGCGTGGTGTTCGCGTAGAATGTGCTGTTATTGACCTGTTGTTCGTCCTGCATTGATAACGAAGCATGATGTGGACGTTTGAAAGATTTATCCAGCTGGCTTTGCGCGTCATTTTGAAAGCAAGTGTGAGCACGTTGATGGCCATTCAACATCGTTCGGATTTTTTAGGCGGGGGGAGTATATCATATGTGTCATATAAAATGTTCATGTTCGTCCCATACAATATCCGGTTGGGTCATACATTCCACGGAAAAGTAAACACATTATCATATGAATCACCATCACATCATTTTGACAAAAAAAAATTCCATTATTCACATAATCGTATCATATCATATGATACCACGCACGGTAGCCTATAATCATATCGTACACAAAATTGTATAGGACTAATTCACATCATTTCATATCACATCAGCCTCATGATATGTGAAATCAAAAATAGAGAGTCACTCTTATTAGTTCAATGAAATAGAGCCAAATACAATATCAACGCTATTTAGAGGACTTATTGTGATGAGAACCATAATGCATATGCAAACGTCTGTTTCCTTATGGGAGTCCTATGATGTAGTTATATTTCATGCAAGACACTGGTACAGAGCCAAGTTAACATATCCGTGTGCTAATGCTCAATAGGGAAAAATACTTGTGTAAGTTCCAAGTTAAAGGGCACATGACCAGAGAATTTCGAAATATAATTTGTGTGTATATTAAAAGCTATTGGAATTGAAGCAATCAACTGAAAGGTGTATTCGTGATCCTAGCACCTTCAACCCTTCATTTTTGTTTAAAAAAAAAAAACATCCATCAAGGAAAGGGTTCCAAAATTCAGTTGATTCTGACAGATACGTTTTGTGTGTTATGAGTGAATGTTTATATCATGCTGCAAATAGGCCACTGTGTTGTAATTTCTGTATGTTTACGAACAGAAATACAAAATTGTGAATTTTCTTCTAGCGTATGATCGTATATATGCAGGTAGCTTAGGAACACATACTCTACTTATGGCAACAAGTTCAATGATAAAAAAACCTCAACTTGTTTGAGGTTAAGTCGGGGGGGGGGAGCCTGTGGGGAGGCCTACATAGGATTACTTGTCTTAATAAAAACCATTTCCGTTCGGACGTTAACTACAAGTTGGTAATCCGGGTGTGTAATTTTCTAGATATGGGGACACGATTTGAGCAGAGATTGAGCTTTAGCTATTTTCACCCAGGGTTTGTACCAGGGTGTCCCAGAATGATTAGTACCCATCGATACCAAAATTTTATTTTTTTTCCATAGAAAAGATCAACCAACATTATAAAAGCTGGTTTAATGTCAACTTTAATATACTGTAACCTTTCATAAGATTTGAATCGCGAAATCGGGACAACCAAAGTGAAAATACACTCCATTGTGTTAAGGGGCTATTCATCCTTTGGCCAAAGTGAAAAAAATGCATTGGCGTGTGTGTATCCCTAGCTACCAAGCCTTTTTTGCATCACATGATCCTCTTGGAGAAAATCTCTTATTAAGCACTTGATCCTTTTGATTTGGTACCACTAGATAGCTATGGTCATCATCTTCCCATTGATCAAGATAAGTACCAGCATGCTCTTTACGGCATCACAGTGACGTCAAAAGCCCATTAGGCAGCAAATATAATTGTCAATTTCGAAAACCACCAAGTGCACAATTGGCGAAAATTCAATTTTGCACCAAAATATAGGACTATCAGATTTTAAGCTGGTTTTGGCTTAAATCATGGCAAAAGACATACATTTTATTAAGACAGATGATTTTAGTGCTTTACTCTGCAGAAAAGTACCAAAAGAGGATAGGCCTAATGCTTGTTGTGGAAACCAATGAGCTTTATGGCTAGCGAGGTTATGACACATTTTGACGTCTACTGCGGCATATAGTACCATGTTGGTTATCGAATGGGGAAAAAGGAGGACCACAGCTCTCTATTGGTACAAATCACAAGTTTTGCGGTGTTTTTAATAACGAATTCCCGAAGGAGACTAAAGCAGTTGTAAAAAAGCTTTGCCAGGAAGAGAGGGTAACGTACACTACATTTTTTTTCAAGTAGCCCAAAGGATGAAATCAGCACCCTCTACACAATTGAGTGTATTTCCACTTTGGTTAGTCCGCTTTTCACGATTCAAAATGCTATGAAAGGTTACAGTATATTGAAGTTGGATATTAAACCAGCTAACCTAATGTTATTTGATTTTCTATGGAAAAAAATAAAACATTTTGGGTATCGATGGGTTTGGGTTTAATATCATTTGGGACCACCCTGTATATTGATCAAGGCCTTATGTAAATTGCAGAGGAAAAAAAAAACCCGATTTGTTAAAAATTGAGGACGGCATTCTAGGTAAAATCTCTGCGCGTCAGCATTTAAAGAGGGACACGCACATTTGAAAAATAGTGCGCCCTCATAGTTTTCAAAATCGATATTTTTGCATGTGTTTTAAAGCTTTATATACATTAGCCTCAGCTGAAAGGGACGAAGACCAAATCAGCGTCCCTTATGGGTAACCAAACAAGTAGGGTTCAACAGAACACGATTTTTTAATTGTCGCGGCGACATTAATTCAGCAGACGACGGAGACGATGGCCACAGGCGTTTAACAACAAGAAAACGCACGCCGTATGCATTTTCACAGGGGCATGCACCTCGTTTAACCGGATCGTGACCTTTGTGGTTTTAACATAGATGAGTACGAGTCTATGATTATTATGTTGTATAAATACACATTGTGATTAGAGTTATGGAAAACTTAAAGTAGCCTAAAAAATTCCTGGATGTCTTTAACCTCCCCTTATTAACGTCCCTATCGTTTTGAGTAGTTATTTTTATGTGTAAAATGTACATCTATTCTTCCAATGGCATATACTATCATTTGAGAGGAGTAGTAGTACATTGGAAAGAAATTTCATATTTGTGAAAATAGGGGACAAAAGAGATTTTGAGGCCCCCAAATATTGTCTCATAATAGTAATTCATATAGATTAGACATCAATAGATTTCTTACCTTGTATTTGGCTAAAGAAATGTCGTTAAAAAGAGAAAAAGCTGATTTTTGTAGGTGAAATTCGGATTTGATCTATAGACGAAATTAGAAATTTCAAAAAATTTTTGTACCAAGAAAACAGTTCTCGCTTAATCCTTTAAGATGGGATCTTTTTATGGAAAGCTTTACATCAGGGTGAAAATGAAAAATCAGTAACTTTCGATTTTTAGGGACACCTGATATGTGAAATCCCTAGTTGCACCTTTAAGGAGGTTCGATAGGTCGGTTTGTAACGGACTAAATCCAGGGGGGGGGTAGGACATGCCAAACTAACAGCAACAGCAAATTCAAAACGGCATAAGCTTCCGGGTGAATGGTTTGTTTTCAAAAGGAATTAACGATAGGAGGGCGCTCTTACGAAGATCGAACGGTTTACACAAGACTTGACCTAAGACTAGGGCCTGGTCACCGAATATTTAAAAATTGCTAAAGACCGTTATTGGAAATACACTATTTGCAGCAGGGGTTAATCCACTAACCCCGACGGATTTTGAAGCCAATAATTTCTTAATTTATAATGATATTACTGAGATCTTTGAACAAAGGTTTTTTAAGAGATGATTTTTTAATGCACTGGGACCGCGGATATAGTAATGCACGTAGCAGTTTTCCCCAAACCGTGTGGAAATCCCCATTACCCAAATCGAGCAGATCGTTGTCCTACCCCCCTGACTTAACTCAGAGATTTTAGGATGAGGGCGCGCATCTCAATTTCAAATGTATCGTATTTTTTCATTACATAATGCTGTCCATATACTAATCACTGTGTGAAATAACTAAATCGAAGTAATTATATAGAAAATCAACAACTTTTATTAAAAATTTACGGATCGGAGGAATTTTGTATACACGGATCCTGTGGCAATGTTACACAGTGCAAAAGTTTCCTGCATGAAAACCTCCTTTTCTATTATTGGTAGTATAGATAAAACAAACTAATCTTGACATTTTGGTTTAAGCTACCAACTCAAAAAGATCACTGACCTGCAAAATTACCAGTTTGGAAATTCATGTGACATGTGACATTTCATTTGCAGTGTTTATTGCAATCTAATATTACTTATTTTTCTTCAATAATTTTGAACCAAAATTTATAGAAATTTTGTATCAAAATTATTTTATTTTTGGGGTTAAAAATTTTAACCCAAATGATGTAAAATCACAAATTATGGTTATAAATATTATTGCTGCACTTCGTTATGATATTTGTGAAATTGTGAATCTTTAAAAGGGGATGAGGATGACCCCACTTAATAATTAATGTAAAAGGTTTTCATCTTGAATGAGTGGCATCCAATAGGCTATCCATCTGTTCTTGGTATGAGAACAGCAGCTAAATATTTTGTGACGGTGAAGCCAGTCCCATGTTGATGCGTGAGGTTGCGAGACCACGTCCTATGTCCACCGGTGAGGCCGAAAGGTAGGGCACTCATTTGGAATGTGATCCGCAGTCTATGATGGCAGGCGGAGATGGTCGCAGCCCCATCGTGCATAATTGCTGTTGAAACGGCCGACCTATGTGCGAATCCGGTTAAGGTGACCATTCCTTGCGTGGGAGTTCGTTTCATAGGTGTAATAGTGAGTGGCTGGTCTTGGAGGAAGTATCTTTGCCAGGCAGGTGTTACATAGACATGTAAAGAGTTGAATGGGGAGCTGGGGAGTTTAGCAGAGTGTCGACAGAAAGGTCGACGAGAGCCCGTCTATGTCTGCCGAGCTGGTGTGTTCTTTGACAGTGTTATGTAGGCAGGTGGTTGTTGTCCAACAGAACCTTATTTACCAGTTTATGCGTGTGGTGCTCTCTCCGAACTACTGCAGGTGCATGCCTGAAAGCGCTGGTAGAAACTCAGATGGCGTGGGACGGAAGACAGCACAGTAATGTTTCATAGGGGTCTCAGTTGAGTACTGGTCCAGCTCTTGTGGGAGAGGCTGAGAGCTGTTGCCAATGCTGGGGCGGCATATTTTCAGCAGCACTGTAGACCCGAGCCAGGGCGGTGCTGCGTAGAGTCGTGAGGTGGCAACCCCATGAAGAATCCAGCAATGCGGCACAGGAGGTTATCCTCGAAGGTAACCGGTTGCGCATACTGAATCGAGGTGCTGCCGATAAAGGAGCTGCGATCAAAGCTTCACTCCCAGATAGGTTGGTTGTAGGTGTAGGATTGTATGGTAGAGGCGCTCCATTGAGGTTGATTTGAAGCTGGCGATGAGCCTCTTTGGTGTTGAGATGGAACTTTCCTTTTTTTCGGCAGTAGAGGTGGTCTGGCTTCTCTCAGCTTTGTTTTGAAGATATCTGCAAGTTAGGGCCATATATGCAGTAAAGGCACTATCAGTGAATTGGGCTAAATCTGAAATTCGAACAAATTGTCAAAAATCAGCTTTTTGCATTTCTGTACCACACAAGTATATAGATATCCTCACATAATCTACAAGTGCTCCGACTGAACGCAAACTAATAAGACAAAATCAAACATTTTAGCAATGCTGTCGTACGGACAATTAACAAAACACGTAATTGAATGGAATATTCTTTGGAGCACTACTGTTTTCTTCCTTCTTTTAGTTTTAGTTGCACAAAAACTTAGAGAAATCAACAGATTTGTCTTCATTATAGCTATAGATTCTGCCAATTTCAAATATTTTGAATCCTTAGGATAACTCACTGATAATGTCTTAAGGGTACTTTCTACTTCTGTCCATCTTCTGTCCGAGTGCAAGAGGGCAAGATCGTCGGAATAGCCATAATTGTCTAGATGTGGTTTGAGGTAAATCGAGGATGTACAAGTTGAACGCAATAGCACCGATGGGGGCTGGACATCTCCAAGTCTGCCACAGGGGCTCTCCATCACAACTCCCGGATCCACATCTCAATTTTGGAGTGCCCCCACCTTTCGTCCATCGGGGGACATAGCTCCTCAAACCCCAATTCAATCACAGTGAGCTGGCTCCACCAACTACAAACATTTAGATGCTGCCTCTACGCAAAAATCAAGAAGCAGCAGCTTGTGATGTTGAGAAGGTGGTGAGTTTGTTCAGCAGGAGATCGAGGAGACACGGGAAGACATTGACATGTCAGATCTAAAACTTGCACCTTCTGCGAACATTTCTAATAAACTGTGTCAAAATCCCTCCCATATTGTCTTCTTAAATCTCCTTGAATCTATTGTAAAGGGCTCCTTCTAAAATCTATACATTTCTTCTTAAATCTCTCTAACAATTCTTTCGCTACTATCAATCACTATCTCCCTACATCGTTAACTTACATATCTATAACGTTATATGCATTTCGTCATTTTATTTCAGTTACTTTCAAAAATATACAGCAATATGTGCAAACATTAAACGTCAGAATCGAAGCGCCTGAGAAATATACAGAGCTAGCAAAAACAAACAAAGCAAACAAGGCAAAAACATAAGCGGAATCCCAAAAACAACAGAAATATTATTCATATAAAAACACAGCCAATAATTAACTCGGATGTTTATTGTCTGATATCTATTAAATTGTTCGTATATGTAGCAAAACTCATACATTTAAATTTCAAAACGGCCAGTCAAGAAATACGTGTATCAAAATCTCATTAGTAATTATTATTATCGTTATCATCGAGCTGTCATCTGTGTAATCATCAATTTACTAACATTGCCATGGTTGCAAAAAAAAAACTGTTACCACATATTGGGCACTAATTTGAACGCAGCAATTTGCTTAATGCAATAACAAGCCACGGACTTGGAGAATTATGTTTGTTAAATTGTTAAGAACGATTACGCATTAATAGTAATTAGATTTACATAATTGTACATATAGTTACCTATTGTAAGGACAGCCGCTGAGCGACGGTCACAATTTGTTAATGCAAGGGTTTTCATCGTATTTTACCAAAGTGGATGCAGAGTTGACCAACTATCGATCAGCCTTGTTAGTAGGATTGAGATCCTTCTCATCGGGTCCTTAATAGGCCCTATCACCATCACCATCACCACCACCACCACATCATCGTGGTCGTCATCGTCATCGTCACCAGCGTCATCGTCGCATCACGTCATTGGCTATCATCGTGCGTCATTATTACCATCGTCTTCTTCAGCGCTCGTCATGACGACCATAATCATCGTCATCATCACTATCATCATAATAATTATCATTATATAAATTATCATTATCAGACCATACTCATCGTCAATTGCGACATTTCGCCGTCGCATTCATCATTGTAACTCCTCATTTTTTCTTTTCACTGACTTTAATTCTCTCCTTCTACTTTCTACATTGGCCTTCTGTTTTATCTGTCATACACACCCTCTCATATAGGTGGACCGCGGAATGACCCCCCCCCCAACACACACCCCAATTGCCCTTCTAATTGAGATGGCCGAAAATAAAGTACAAAATGGGGAATAATAGTAACCCCGCCCCCGTTTCCAACCATTTCCCTCACCTGCCCACCAACTACATGTAATAACTCAGCAGACGAAAATATTTTCTTGCCTAAGGTTTCGTCAAAACAATTCCCTGATTGCACAAAATATTAATAAGTGAGTCGTCATCTCCTTCTACTAGCTGCTGTGGCTTGCTACTGGCTGCTACGCTGCTACCTGCTACTCCTGCTTGCTACTGCTACTGCTACGTACAACCCACCTTGTTAATCGCAAGCCCATAAAGGCCAATAACGTATTGCCGCACGCGTTGCGACATTGTCGGCGGCAACGCGTTGCGAGAAAGTAGCAACGCGTTTTCGGCGTCGGCCAATTAAGAGCGAATTTCGGTGACGAATTCAAAATTATACCCACAACGCGTTGCAAATTATCTAGCAACGCGTGGTGAAACTCACAACGCGTTACAAGCCTTCACACGCGTTGCGACCTTCATAACGCGTTGCGAAGGTTCCAAGCCCTAAGGGTCATAACGTATGGCCTGCACGCGTTGTGAGAAGTAGCAAACGCGTGGCGACATTTTGGCAACGCCGTTGCTGCGTCGGCCAATCAAAATCATGTATTCCTGGGTGACGTATTATCAAAAATAGATCCCAACCGCGTTGCGACGATACGTTATGACCCTTATGGCCTTCACAACGCGTTGCAAGTCCTTCACACCGCGTTGCGAAGCTTCACAACACTTGTAAACTTCACAACGCCGTTGCGAAGGCAATAGAGGGGTCTTACGTATGGTCACAACGCTTGTGAAGGTTTGCAACGCGTTGTGAAGGGTCGCAACGCGTTTGTGAATATATATTTTTGAAAGACGTCACAGAAATTCATGATTTGATTGGCCGACAAAACGCAACGCGTTGCTCAAATTGCGCAACGCGTTGCCGAAATGTTGCAACCCGCGTTGCCTAAATTTCGCAACGCGTTGTGACTTTCTCACACAACGCGTTGGCGGCAATACGTTTGACCCTTATTGCAAACGCGTTTGGAATCTTGCAACGCGTTGTGAAGCTCGCAACGCTTGTGAGGTTTGCAACGCGTTTGCAAATTATCTAGCCGACGCGTTGTGGGTCTATTTTTTGAATACGTCCAGAAATGCATGATTTTGATTGGCGCGACGTCGCAACGCTGCCGAAATGTCGCACGCGTTGCTACTTTCTCGCAACGCTTTGCAGCAATACTTATGGCCTTTATGGCTTCGGACAACCGTGACCATATATATAACAAGTGTATTAATAATAAATAACATAACACAACATAAAGTTATATTCGAAGAGGCAAGACTTGTAGGCCTACTTATTTTGATGCTTAACTTGTTTCTACAGGATCAAGAACCAATAGAATGCGCTCAAATGCAATTTATACAGTTATGGCCTTTGTTTGTCCCTGTAAAAGTGAAATCAAACTGCCACCTCAACCTGCAGCTCTCTTTGCTCTCGAAAATCCGAAAACACATTTATCTAACCGTTCTGTGCGTGTACAATTTAAACAATGTACGTACACATAAAGCACTGTTATACCTGATTATGGTCATGATACAGAACCAACTGAAGACCTTATTGAACTTTTAATCCTTAGAATGTGCCTTAACAGTAGACGTTGGACGTTACCTTAACTAAAAATCCTCGCCTTATTTTCCGGAGCTTGTAAAGCTTGTATCGTCATTGTTTTCCAGTGTGTAAAATGCACTTAGGGCCTATGTTTTAAGTATGACCTTTCCGACTTTGCTTGTCCACTGTGAATGAAGTCATTCGAGTCGTGAGAAGTCTTTTGACAAAGAATTGTATTTTGAAAGTGCCCGCGATGGCCCTTTGCTGACCGGCTTAAAAACACCTTGCGCGTTATTTCTTAGTGGATGAAATGTATGTTGTTATGACAATAACACTGAATTGCACTTGAATGGAATTGACAGTGAAACACCGTGGCTTCGAGTGATATTTTGCAAAACAATATAATTATAATATAGTTTTGCGCAATATGTTACGTGTTCATCTTGCCCTTATTTAGGGGTTCATTCATGGATTTTCATGAGTAAACGCTTGTTTTGGCCCGAGGGCAGGCCGGCGCTGGGCGTCGCGTTTCACACATCATTATTTTGCATGTTTGTACCTTAAATCATCCAAAATCAGCTGCAAAGTCATCTTTCATGTCATGTTTTGTCTTCTTCACACTTGAGAAAAACAGCACGATCGATGTTTCAAATGGGATGTTCCATTACAGAATAGGGGTGTGCTTCGAATGTGCACTAACATGCAAAATATTTGAAAGCATGTTTTCTGTGTATTCAAACCATATTCCACAAAGACTACATTTTTGGTATTAATAGTCAAGTAATGGGCTTCAATATTTATTTTTGACGGCAATAATAGCCGTAGCAGCCTGCTACATTGTACAACACGCTACCTCTATTTATACATGCCTACCCAAAAGTGATATCAATGAAATCGATTATGCGGGCATTAAACGTTGTTTAGTGACGGCTCTCGACCCAATCACCAACTCGCGGCAATATCCGATGATGGGGTGAATATCATTCTGATAGTGTTATGTGGTAATTTTGTTATCAAAATAATTGTATGAATTTTCTCTATACCATTGCCTTTACATTAAAACAATGATGGCACATTTATATGACACACACACTTAAATTGTTTCGATATTGAAATATTGATACCATAAACTTTCTTTTAATGAACTAAAACTCCCTCAAAGTGCTATATCTGTAGATGATCCGCATTTCTTGTAATAAGGATTTTTATAATTTATACCGGGAATCCCCGATTCCCAATTAGTTTATATAAATTACAAGTCAATCTTATCGTCAATCGTTTAAGCAATTTTTCTTGTCTTGTTCAAAGTTGGTGAAACCTTTTAATGCATAAATCCTTGTATAATCAGACAAAGGTTTTTTTGTGATAGTTCTTCAGAAAGCACCCATTATTGCTTTAACTAGCTGAAAATAACCCCTATATTCTATGCTTTGACTGCCTTTGGACATGAAACCACGGAAGCACGCTTCGGGCACAGGTGGATGAGTCTACATTTTTACAAAGTAATGAAAAGAAAACAGCGTGTGATAATTTATACAACATGCACAGCGTTTGGCTTTGGCCATGAAGAGTTGGTAACAGCAAAGCCAAAGTGAGATTCATTTATGCAGGCTTACAAGTTGAATTAATGTGTAAAAGCACAGATCCGTGATATTAGATCCGTGACTTAAGTTGTTTTTTGTGGAAAACTTTAATATAATATTGCGTCCCACGTTGTGAGACAGTAAGAGCGTAATTATTTCAAGTCATAATGAGATTCTAATTGGCAGGTGATGGTACCAAATTAAGCATGTTTAGACAGGGCGAGAATTAATATGACAGAGGATTAATTATAATAACAATAGTAATTGACGAAAGTGCTGAATCCTGTTGTTGTTGCTACTGCTGTTGTGCTGCTGCTGCTGATGATGATGTGATGATGATGATTGCAGAAAAGAGCGTCCCGATTTTTTCGAAGCTGGGTTTTTGTTTTGTGCATAACCCTTAAGTGTAACAAGGGAGGGAGCATGTGGACCAAAGATTTTTTTGTTTTTCTTGGGCCATGTTTAACGAAGTGAAATTATGTACGCCCAAGTTTTTATGTAATGCCTAAATATCAGTGGGCATATTTTGAGTGGGAAAATCGAAATCGGCAATGGCGTTTTTGTGCTACTTAGCATATAGCAGAAACAAGCATTTTGGTGATGCTTTTCAAAATTAGAGCATAGATAGATATATAGTAAGTATATAGTATTATAGTATATACATGTATATAGTATATACGATTATTTCTGGTTAGCTGCAACATATTAATGAAGTCAGGCGCTAGTTGAGATTAAATTTGTCTTTTCGCAATTTTTCCTTAGGCACTATTCGAAATTGATCTGCAGTGGCACCCACATACACTTGTGACCAATGACTCCAAAATTAATATTAGTCATGCAAAGTAACTTTTTTGGATCATACAAGAAATTTCAAGTTAAAATACTTTTGTAATGTGCATTAACAATTATCAGCTTTTCAAATTAGTTTTCATCATTACAGATATTTTCATGATTATAAAAATTTCACTTTTAAAACTATGACAAATTAATGAATCACAAATGTGCCACTATTTTGTCATTTTATGCATGGCAAATTACATGACAATACAGTGCCTTCGCACTTTGTAATTTTAATGGCAATGACTGATTTAATAACAAACGATAAATTCACATTCATTAATTTGTAGTGCACTAAAACTTTCAAATTAAGACATTATGTATTCATCAATTCTCATGCAATTTAAAAAAAAGTGTAAACATTTTAAGACATTAAATTAGATGATGCTAACAAACTCTGAAATGCAAAAATTATGAATCAAACCATAAAGCATTTTTCTTGATTTTCCTTGAATGAATCAAAAGATAAAGCAATGGCCCTAATTTTAACTTGTTAAATAAAAGCTTTTCCTTGACAAATTAAATCTTTTCAAGGCTGGCTTCGTGTATGACTGCATTTTCAAATCGGTGCAATAAGCCCGATCAAAGAATAATTGTAATGCCCTAAAACTTTTTCCAATTAAGGACAATTAATGTATTCATCAATTTCTCATGCAATTTTAAAAAAGTGAAACATTTTAAGTCATTCATTATAATGATCTAAAAAATCCTCTGAAATGCAAAAAATAGTAATCAAACTAAAGCATTTTTCTTGATTTTCTTGATGATCAAAAGATAAAGCAGGCTAATTTTAACTCTGTCTAATAAAGCCTTTTCTTGACAAATTAATCTTTGCAGTGCTGCTTAGTGTATGAATGCATTTTCAAATCGGTGAATAGCCATCACGAAGTTTTCATCTTCCTCACAGAATGTCTTCAACCCCAAACTTCATCTGTAAGTGTCGCGCCGATATTTCATCCGTTTTGATGTGAGAGCTAAAACGGATTAAGCCCAAGCGTACTCCTGTAAAGTTAATATTGGTCGTCAAAATGGGGGCACATGGTCACATCATACTTTCCTAACCAACATCTTTCCCTACTTTAGCCCTTGATTTCAAGAAGGTAAGTAAGAAAAAAGTAGCTTTCCTTAAATTTTTTACTACTTCCGGTTCTGAGAACGAGGCTATTAGCGTCGGGCCATGACCCCTTTCCCCGGTACCATCCTATTCGAAGCACTTTTAATTGATTTTTCTCTTTCGATTCTGAGTGAGATTTAGTTCTATTTCGATATAAATGATTTTTTTAAAGAGCAAATATCCGTAGATTATGCATATCTTCATCTTCATCTTGGCCTAGTTTTCACGAAGCGTTGTATGGGTAGAGACCATTGTCCTTTAGGCTGGAATCTCAAAGGAGTCTAACTTTACATCCTAGGTTAAAACAGGGTTAGTCCCTCAGAGATTGGGGGACCTTTTCTTCTTTCACATACTTCAAAATGTAATGTGAATCAGTAAGGGTCAGTAGGAATCCTCATGGATGACCAGAAGTCTTTCAACATCTCTGAAAATGTAATCAATCCAATCCAATTTATTTCATTTCAACTTCAAATATACAAACATATACAATATAATTAGCACGATACAATAATGGGGAATTGAGATGAGGACACTGCTACACGCATAGCATGGAGTTGCAGTGCCCTTGAAATTCATAGGTTACAGACATATGTATAACTAATAATAATAATAGTAGTAGGTTGATTGGGTACAAGGGATGTAGGCAAGAGGCTAGGCAGTAATAGCATAGGTCAGATGATTCCTCATGCATGGGTCGAGATGGGACCCATCTGATAGGACTTTTCTATCATCTATTACGTCAGAGTTTAAAACAGGGCTAGTAATTCATGAATGGACCTGTTGTCTTCAACATACTTAAAAGTGCAGACGCACAGAACAAAATACCTCGTAGATAGATCAGAATGGCCATCATGAGAATTTTTTCTCATCATTACATCTATCACATTTTTAAAAAATGGGTCCATTCGTGAATGACCATTTCGTTTAAACCCAGGTTTTAAGTTGGAGCCTGTATAAAAGAGTAAAATGTCACTCTCTAGAGTCAGTGACGTACAGTAATTACACCTAACTATAGTGCCTCTTACTATTAAAGACGTAAATTTGACCTCCGGTTATTTGGAGGCTGCCATCTTGGAATGTTAGTTTGACCTCTTTGATATTTTTATGTAAATTATTTATTTCTGGTGATAAAGGAGAGAACAACGAAGAGACCTACTGCAAAACATTCAGATTGATTTATACTATTGTATTTACTTCATTAATTTTTCATAATGCTAGTATAACGTATTGACGTACTTTCCCCTTTCGGTCCGTGGAGGTTGCCATGTTTGAATGTGTAGATTGCCCTCTGTGATATTCTATGTAAATAATTTATTTCTTGGTGATCAAAATGAGAAAAGCAAGAGACCTTACTACAAATTCACGTAACGATTTATTTAACTATGTATTTTAAGTCATAAATTTTCATAAGCTCATTAACGTATAATTAGACATAATTGCGACCTTTCGTTAAAATCCTTACAAATGGAGTGCAATTCACTTTGAAAACAATTTTTAAATGCTGTGTATAAACAGCTGTTTCGAAATTTTTTTAAACACTTTCATTGTAGTCAATGTGCAATATCTTGTTTAAAGGGTCATTTCGTGATCTTCAACAGCAGCGCCCCACTTACATAAAAAAGTTGACTTTTATATCACCAGCTGAACCGTTGGCCTAACTAAAGTAGATTCCAAAAATCAAATCTGTAATTGATTTAAAAAAAGAAAAAATGTAATTTATTCATTTAGTGGTCCTGCAGACCGACAGAAATTAAAACAGACAGTGTCTATGGAACAACGTGATACAAACATTTGTTTCAATAACATCAAAACGCACCCTCAAAGCAATTAAAATGATTGAATAACACTGTCTCGGGAATATCTAGCAACCATAAACAAGAATGATGTGCTAGGACCCCCCCCCCGGGGTTGGCTTAAGGCCCGTATTCTCACACGATGTTTAACGCTGATCACTGGTTAATCGCAATTTAAACGCTCCTAAAATAAACGCAATTCTTCAAAGCATGGTTAACTTTAAACGCTGTTAAATTTTTAGCCGAACATCGTTTAACATGCCTACAACGTTGTTAAACTTAACCTTGTCAGGGGGGAGTTTAAGGCGTGTTTAACGTCACGTTTTTCATCAAATGCCTGAAATTTTCGGCTCGATTTGAACTCGTGGTTAGACCATGCAGTTACCTCCTTTATTTCTCTTCTTTTTCTTTTCCGAGTCCTCAGTTCATTTCTTTCTCGTCCATTTTTTCCATTGGCTTCTATTTTCATGCTCTTTTTTATCTGTTATAGTAGTGAATGATGCAAGTGCGGCACAACGACTTAAAACAATTTTTAATGGCCCGGGCTTTTTGGCCCATTATTCAACCATTTCTAAAGCTCCTTGCCGTAACGCGACATCTTGAAATTTATCCGTGGGCTTCATGCGTTGCATTTACAACTACGGAGGCATTGTCTGGTATATAATATTGTTCCGGCACCCGTAATGATATAGGCGAAGATAAGTCATGCAGTTCAGTGGATGATATTTACGGCGTTGAAAAACATTGGGTTCGCTAAACGACTTGTTAAAAATATTTAACCTGCGGTTTTTTTAAAAACAGTGGCGTTTCTCTATAAGTCGGGGACAGAATCAGGCGACCAATTGCGCGTCTGACGTAATTTACGGTGAAGAACAAAAGTCGCCATTAAGAATAATCAGGAACATTTAAATCTGATAAACGAAGTTTTACTTTCGTATATTGTGTCCTTTATCGAAAACCCCGACTCAAATAGGACATTTTTTTGACATTTTAAATCATATTTTGTTCGAACATGCCCGCCCATACTACACATTCAAACCAATCACAGTCCCGCCGCGCTGATTTTACAAACCTTGACATACGCCGCATGGTCGACCTAATTCGTGTCCTTGACTTTAACCACATTTAGGCCTAACCCCGTTTATTTTAAACATCTTTTGATAATAACGGCCCAAAATGTTTAAAGTTTTGATTGCCCAATTTTGCATTTGAACACCTGTATTAAGGATTTAAAGGTGTTTATAAAGTTTATAAAGTGACTACAAGAAAAAACGTTTATTTCAACACATTTTTACTGTAAACGAGATTGAAGTTCCTTCTGTTTTATGCTCTTGAAATAGCACTCCACAGAGTAAAGTCCCATTAGTCTTTTTCGTTAGGGAGCTATCCTGCCTTTAATAAGGACACAAATAAGGACACAACCATAGAGTACATTTCTTCTGTTATCGGATTTTTTTTATTGAAAATTTCAAATATTCTTTTAGATAATGGATGCTCAGAATACCCCTTTTTCATGATTTAATTAAAAATAATTAAGAATAGCAATTGCAATATGGACCCAGTTTTTTTTTTGTTTGTGTTTTTCTTTATACCTATAGCATACTCTCTAAATCTAAAGTAAATGTTTTTCTTCTCATCATATAAGTATGTAGCTTGGTTCAATGTCATCTACAGATAAGCTATGACATGGACATAAGCATAGTTCGAAGAGTAAGTTACTCATTGGAGGCACAGAAACGCACGACATGCAATACTAAATAAGTAACGATTCTCAGAACATATACCCTAAAAAGAACGCTATATCACTATTTTGACTTCTGATCGATAAACAACTTTTCTAGATTTTTTTTCCTGCAGGACAAATTATAGGGCCTATATCCTTAAACATCTCATTTTTTCACATGTTTCATCTTAGCTGCTGAATCCAAATCGTTTGCAAGATATTCAATCTTAATTACATTTTGTATTGGAAAACATTGGTCACAATACTCGACTCATCATAATGTTTTTAACCAGTACCTATCAGCTGTCCGCGATTCAATAATCCAACAATAGAACACATTTTTTCGAACAAAATTATAACACTGATTGAACTTTTAATAATGCTTTAAAAAAATATATACTGATTCATTTTACAACCTCTTCTATATAGGTCCATGATGGTTTTGTAATTTAATATGTTTCAAAATATGAAATTTCTGTATTGAGACATAAGCTTCTTATATCATTCTCACTTATTCTGATTTGATACCGACATCCTACAGTATGCTCTATAAAAAAATACATGACAAAAGACAAGATATGCATGCATCAAACCGTTAGATATCCTCAATATGAATTATATAAGCTACGTTTGTTTTATCATAATTCCGCATATGTTAATTTACAATATCTAAAAATAACATTTTATGTCGAGATGTACTAAGGTAATGTCAATTATTGATACCTCAAATTGTAACCGGATTGTCTAGTCTGTTTTTTTCAGACATACTATATCGACATGATGTAGAATTACTGAACATCGTTTTAAAAACCCATCATTAACGGTCATGTACTCTAGGTGTGATGAAATTTAAGAACGGATAATAAACGATGCGTAGAAATTGCTGTCGCGTCTAGAAAGTGTGAAATATCTTCACTGGAAAATCGAAATTAATTTTGAGTTGATTATGATGATATATCGTTATGAATGGTAATTTTTGCAATAAATAAATTACAAGTCATATATGATTAAATTGGGATTACATATAAAACAAAATCCCAATTTCTTCCCAAGAAAACAGGAGATCTATACATAATTAAAAAGGGGCAGATTAAAATTCAGGATTTCAATTAAGATTGTAGCGAGTCTAACGAGAGATGTCGAATTACAACAGATGGGGACATGAATCATGCGGGAGAAATTAGAATGCAGAGTAAACCCGAACTAAAATATTGAACAACGCGCGACTTGATCATCTAACGAGGCAATATGTCAACCGTGAAATAGCGGGGAAGATATCAGTCCCATCCGTAACAACATCCACAAAAAGTATGTTCAAAGCAGATTTTGGTAAAAAGCATGAACACCATGCTATTGATTGTACACGCATACATTGTGATTTTTTTTTTTAAATTAAATATGGTAGACTTCAATCAAGTGTAGAATGTTACCTTGGGAATAAAGTAGTTCAATTTCAAATCAATAAAATGTTGTCATATTTAGATTTCTAGGACTGTGACACAATCACAAATACTTATGTATGTATGTATGCATTTCTTATGTATTTCTTTATTATCACTCACCCAGTGATATTTAAGACGATTATTTTTAAAAATTAATTTAACCCATTAGATCATCCCCTATTTGCACCAAAATGCACTCAAAAAATGTAATAATTTATATTTTAAAATAAATGAACAATTATTTCCAAGTTTTGGGCCAAATTAATAGTTCTTTGCAATTTTTATTATTTTCGATTACGTTTCGCTCAATATCTCAAATGGTGAAAATCGGGATTTTATGAAACGGGAACGAACGTAACCCAAAAACGAAAGGTCGTATCAACATGAAATTTGGCACAGATATTAAGCATCCAGAGGGCTGTGAAACCCTGAAGCCGGATTTTTGAATTAGGACTTTTGAATTATGGCATAAAGTTTCCTGATTGGTCAGCTCCTGGTTGCCATGGCAACCATATCAAAAATCCGGCTTCATTGTTTTCTTAATTGTAACCATGCACCTTCTACCCAAGTATTGTGGAAATGCAAGTTACTGGTAAGCAGTTACGTTTGATCCCGTGTTTAGCCAATCAGAGGCCGTGTTCAGTTACCATGGCAACAAGATCAAAATAATGCCCATTTTTCAAAACTTTTCAACATGGGCTACAATATGATATACCACATGTAACCTATTGGTAAAGTCGAGAAAATTGTAATCAAAAATTCTAGATAATAATAATTGTCCCATAATATATAGTTTGTTTCCAGTACGTAGTACATAAAAAAAGGAAATGCAAAATGCGGGTTTTTTTATTATGTTCTTGTTATTTTTTTCGAAAAGAGTTTCCCCAGAAATGGCTCAAATCGGCCAATTGGCAAGTCAAAATAGTTGCAAATCATATTTGCCTGTCAAATTATTAAGTTTGTTAAACAAAAATATCGATATGGGATCACTTACATATTTGTTCAATATGAAATCTTCTCTCTCTCTCTCTCGCTCTCTCTCTCTCTTTCTGAGGCATTTTTGTCTTAACTATTCAAATCATTTCTGTAAATCAGATAACAACCAAATTCTGTAAAAATTTAAAATTACTCCAAAATCAAAATACGCGTCGGGCCGGCCTTTTGTCTAGCGAACTAGTGTTGTACACTATTTGTAGATTCAAACCCATCGTGTCACCTCTAGTACTTTTCCGAAGGTATGCATTGTGTAGGGGCGTGTTCGCATTGGTGGAAATTAAAATTCCACTGCAAACTTTCAAAGTGTAATCCGAGAGCAGAGAAAAATCAATTCATGCTTATTTAAAGCATTCAGTCATCGCGTAAGCGCATTGATATCTCTATTATCTCTCAAACATTCTAACTAATCGGATTTGCTTCAGTTGTATTCAAAGTAACAGGTGAGCTGATGTTACTGACTTTTGAGCGATCGTGTTTGGATACGAAGGACACAAAAGATCATTCATGAAACAGGTGAATCGGCAACATGTATTTTCTTTTTCTGCCTCCCTCCCACCTTATCGCTGCTGTCCAAAACTTTTCTCTCTTGGTGACACGATGGGTTTGAATCTACTATAATACTACGGTCTATACTTGAAAGTGTAATCTATTGAGACATAAATATATACTATTTAGGTTTTCTAATTTTACACAAACCAGGGTCAACTTTCCGACTTCCAATTTTTTGATACCTCCAAAAAGCTAAACCTGTAAATGATATCCAAGCCGTAACGTAGCATACTTCAAGACGGCGAATTGACATTCTAATTTTTAGACATGCCAACGTATCTTTTCCCAACGTTCTCACTGAAAACAGCTCTGCCTTCAAACACTTCAATTTTTGGTTTGGACCCTTGCTAAAATTAAAACAGAACAGATTTGTTTTTTTCAAAACTAAATTTTATAAACTGATATAAATATATGTATAGTAGATATTTATTATATACAATGTAATTTCTATAAAACATATTAGAAATAGTAGTGACTCTAATACAATAGTATTAATATAAAAACCAACCCTAAAATACATTTGAAACATATAAGACTTGTAGTCCTACAGTTAATTTGTGCGTTACTTGGCATATTTTACAATATCGGACAATAGAATGCGTAAAAACAACATTTTTATACAAATTAACCTGTTTTTTGCACTGTAAAATGTAAAGCAAACACTCACTTCGTCTGCACTTTCTTTGGTCACGAAAATCCGAATAACAAATTTATCGTCACTTGTGGGTCGTGATATTGATATCTTTTTGGGCCAGGCTTTACATTTTTCGAAGAAATTGTCAATTTAACAATGTCCATGCAAACAACTACAGCTCTGTTATACCTCATGGCTATGGTCATGCATGATATAGGAAACTGAACACTTTGACTTTTAATCCTTAGAATGTGCCTTAACAGTAGACGTTGGGACTACACTTAACTGAAAAATCCTCGCATTATTTTCCTGAGCTTTAAAGCTTGGTTAGTCATGTTACGTGTGTAAAATGCACTATGGCCTATTTTTAATATATGACCTTTCCGATTTTTTGCTTGTCCACTGTGAATGAAGTCATGTCCGAGTCGTGAGAAGTCTTTTTGACAAGGAATTGTATTTTGAAAGTGCCCGCGATGGCCCTTTGCTGACCGGCTTAAAAACCACCTTGCGCGTTATTTCTTAGGGATGAAATGTATTTTGTTATGGAATAAC
Source organism: Ophioderma brevispina (assembly GCA_023653785.1). NCBI lineage: Eukaryota > Metazoa > Echinodermata > Ophiuroidea > Amphilepidida > Ophiodermatidae > Ophioderma > Ophioderma brevispina. Next base: position 50,271 of record JAMKCH010009085.1, read on the forward strand.
AACTGAATTGCACTTGAATGGAATGGGAGTGAACGCATTCTCCCAAGTGAACACGTGGCTTCGGTGATATGTTGCAAAAACAATAATAATTTAATATTACGGAGTTTGCGCAATATGTGACGTGTTTCATCTTGGCCTTATTTATTATTATGAAGTGTTATGTGGTAATTTGTTATCAAAATAATTGTATGGGTTTTGTCTATCTAAATATACCATTGCCTTTACATTAAAACAATTGCTGTGTGCACATTTAATGACACAAACACACACACGTAACAGTAACTGCATAAGGGAGGGTTCCTAGGGACCCATTTTTGTTTTCAGCGGCGATTTTTACGCGCATATATTTGGTTTATATTTTTGTATTCGGTCACATTTTAGTTTTGCGCGTTTACATTGGTGCAAAAAACATTCAAATCCATCGCGTCGTTTTGCGTTTTAGCCTGTGTCACTGGAGCCCCCCCCCCTTGCACTAACGGAAGTGCCAATGACAAAAATAACAATTATTATTCGATTTCTGGGATTCTGATTTCAAATACATAAACCCTAGTGACAAAAACAAGTAAAAAATTAATTTTAAAAATTTGCAAAGTATAAGTAGGCCATTGGAGCCATTAATATTTTATATACATCATGTAAGCGGTTTACTGTAGGAACCTATGGAAATTATACAATGACCCTAAAAATCTAAAATGCATGAAACATTTATGTTGTGCGTATTGGTAAATATTATAGTTCATTCTTCACCAATTTAAAGCAATCCGCACAAATCTAGGTGAAGCAATGCCACAGAAAATGGAAACAATTACTGTCTGCTTCGCACATTTTGACGCCAAATTAAAATCAACTGTTTGCATGCACCTAATTTTTTACGTAACATATTCTTCAGTTTTTTTTCTTAGTGTTGATGTCTTTGAAGCCTTCTAACATGTGTGGATTTCACTAAAAAAAATCCTTTAGGCAAGTTATTTTATTAATGAACTGAAACTCCTTCAAAGATTCATATCTGTAGATGATCCGCATTTCTTGAAATAAGGATTTTTTGTAACGGTATACCGGAATCCCCGTCCTAACTAGCTGGTATTAAATGTAAAAGTCAATTTTTCGTCAATCGTTTAAGCAATTTTCTGTTGTGTTAGGGACTGGAAATCAAATTGGTGAACATGTTAAATGTCAAAACCTGTAATAATCAGGACAAATGTTTGTTTTGTTGATATTTGCAGAAATACTCATTATTGCTTTAAACTAAACCTATATGAAATGAACCTATACTAATTCTTTTGACTGGCCTTGACATGAAAACAACGAAGCACGGTTCGGACACAGGTGGATTACGTCTACATTTTCTAAAAGTTAATGAAGCAAGAAAAGCGTGTGATCATTAATACAAACATGCACAGACGGTACAGCTTTGGTATTGCTGGAGTTGGTAACAGGAATGCCAATGTAAGCTTCATTTATGCAGACTTACACGTTGAATAAATGTGTAAAAGCACATATCCGTAATATATCGCCTTCCACGTTTTGAGACAGCAGCGTAAATACATATTCAATTCATAATAATATTAGATCTTGGTAGGCCCTATGTTTATTTTTTCAGGGCGCTAATCAACATACAGAGCATTAATGATTATATATAATACTATAGTACTATTTACGAAAGTTGGTGTTGGCTGTTGTTGTTGTTGCTGCTGCGGCTGCTGCTGCTGATGATGATGATGACGATGATGAAGATGAAGATGAACACTTTTCTGGGCTCTCCACTCACTACTTTTAGGTGTATCTCATTTTCCCATTATTACACTCTCTCCATTCTACGAGGAGGAGGAGGATTACAGATTTTTTTAGACGAGAGGTAGCGCACTACGAAAGAAAGTTTACATCCCACACAATACTGGAATCTGAACCGCTGAACCTGGCATTTAGGCACCAACTTCTCTCGTACATTCCTTTCCAAGTATGGATAGTGTGGGTGATGATGTTTTCACTACACGGATGTTACTATCAAATACTGTTCTATCAAAGTAAAGTGTATCTATTCTTATTTTTAATCTTATCTTTAGTATCCCAATACTACATCCCTTCGTCATGTTTTGCTTCTTCTCCCATATGTTACTTACACAGAAAAGGTTGTAAGTTTAAAGAAATAAAGATATGTCCTTTTATCATAGCTTTGCAGTTTTATTTTAAGTATTCTTACCAAGTATAATGTCTTTGCAAGTTACATTCTTTATTCCATATGTGGTCATGTGAAGTACTTAAAGAAACACGAGAACATTTTCAGAAAAGTGCGCCTCATTTTTGTTCAAAGCTGAGTTCTTGGATTTTTTTAATTTATGAATATACCAATGTATTAAATCATACCTGAAGTGAATAAGCCGAAAGCACCGTATTTGTGTAATAAAAACAATGATTCAGTCATTTCTGTCGTGCACTAGTGCATGCATGCATGCTTCAACTTTAGAGCCAATTAAGATAGCATATTTAGATTTTGGTATTTATTTCCTAATTTTCCTCCTATAACCTCTGAAACGTTATCGGGAGGTGTTCTACCAAGCAAGCGCAAAAGGGAAATTTGTATCTTCAGAAAATCCCCGCTAGTGCGCATGTCCCTTTAATAAAACTACGTCAAAAATGTAAAAAATGTATAATATCGAAGGCACCGCGCCGCCGTTTAATTACAATTGGGGCTCCCCGGTTCTAATTACAAAATCCCTTCTTTTATGATAAATACGCAATTGTGAGCAATTACCGTTTACAGGAATGTAGTTTAATATACAAATATCAACACAACTCTGCAAAAAAATCTAAAGATTTTGAAAATTGGGTGCGCGCTCGCTTCAAAATATGATTGCTTTAATATGACGTAAATAGTTCCTTAGGGTTTGAAAATTAAATATATATATATATATATATATATATATATATATACTCGATTCAAAATGCGTATTTATTTCTATTTATCAAGTTACGAATCAGATATGTCAAATGCAGTTATTGAAGTTTGATATGATACTGAAGGATCCCCACGTGGGTTTCTGATAGTATGAATTAGTCCCCTTACCCGCGGCACATAATGAAGTCAGACGCTGTTTGGAGATTAAATCTTGACTTTTCCGCAATTTTGTGATCACCATTTCACTTACCAATGTGCACATCAATGTATGCGTATCTCCCGTGAAAGAATTAAAATTTTCAACCTTTTATTTTATTAATTTATTTTAAAAAGGCTTCAAACTTGCTCTTTTTTATATAAAACAGCCGATTTTGCATCCTCACTGAAGATAAATTGTCAAGGAAAGGGTATTATTGACAAATTAAAATCAAAATGAAATATTTTTTATGATGTTCAATTAACAATTAGCAGCTTTTCAAATTATTTTTTCATAATAACAGGTATTTTCATGACTTAAACAATTTCACTTTTTTAAATGAGTGAACGACAAATATGCCATTATTCTGATCATTTTAGTGCACGACAAATGCATTCATAATTTGTCAAATTAATAACAAACGATAAAATCACTACTCATTTCATTTATCACATACTAAATTTTAATTCATAGTGCACAAAAAATGTCAAATTAACAATGTCATTCATCAATTTGTCTTTCGATTTTTAAAAAGTGAACTCTTTAATTCATTAAAATAGCTGCTGCTAAAAACTCATCTTAAATGCAAAAAATAATTTGATATTATAAAGCATTTTTCTTTATTTTTTAATCATCAAAAGATAAATTTGCCTGACTAATTTTAACTTGTCAAATAAGACCCTCTTCTTGACAAATTAATATTTTTAGTGCTGCTTCGTGTAAGAATGTGTTTTCAAATCAGTGCTATAGCCGATCAAAGATGTACTCAATAAAGACCCAATTTAAGTATATAAAGTTTTAATCTTGACAGAATGGCCTTCACCCAAAACTTCATCTGTTAAGTTTCGGACGATATTTCAATCCGTTTTGATATGAGAGCTAAAAACGTGAATTGTTTAAGCCTATAGAGTACCTTGTAAAGTTAATATCGGGTCGACCAATGTGACACATTTTCGCTCATATTTTCCTAACCATACATGTCTTTAGCCATGTATGATTTCACGGGCTATACGTGCGAAAAATAGTAGCTGTCCCTTCAAATACCAATATTTACATATTAATAACTGAGGCCTATATACGTAGATTAGCTATTTTTCTCAGGTGTCACTTACTCTTCTCCAGATTCAAATCTGGTATATCCTTAAATGGCATTATTTTTAAAATGGGAACTTTGGTTCACAATGATACCCGACCTCATCGATCATCATGAATGCTTTACGCATCAATACATGACTCTGTCCAGCTGGCCGCTGTTTTCACAAGAGAAAACATTTTTTCTAAACAAATTATAAACTAACTTTAAATTCATTGTACTTTAAAATCTTTCCATTATTATAACCTCTTCTATAGGTCCATGATAGTTTAATAATTTTAATATTTTTTCAAATATAAAGTTCGGTATTGAGACATAAGGCTTCTTAAAATCACTCTCACTTATTCTGATTTAATACAGACATTCTAAAGTATGCTTTATAAAAAATACATGACAAAAGACATGCATGCTGAACCGTTAAATATTTCATTATGAAATATATAAGCTACGTTGTTTCATCATAATTCCACATGTGCTAATTTGCAGTTACCAGCTAAAATAACATTTAATATCGAGATAAGGTAATTATTGATGACCACCCTCAATGTGTAGGGGTTATTTTTTTCGACATACTATACTCGATATGATTAGATTACTTGCCACGGTTAAAACCCATTTAACGGTCAGGTCTCTAGGGTTGGATGAAAATTTAAGAAACGGATACTACACGATGCGTAGTAAATTGCTGCTCGCTCTAGAAAGGTGAAATAATCTTCACTGAAAATCGAAATTAATTTTTTGAGTTTTTTTTTTTTTTTTTTTAATTTTTCTTTTTTTATATTACATAAAAAATTACAAAATCGCCAATTTTCCCCCAAAAACAGGAGATCTATACATAATTAAAAAGTGGGGCAGATTAAAATTCCGGATTTCAATTAAGGTTGAGCGAGTCTAACGGAAGATTCGAATTACAAAGATGGGAAATGAATCATGCCGGGGAGAAATTAGAAATTCCTAGTAAACCCCAACGAAATATTGAACCCACGCGCGACTTGTCATATCTAACGAGGCAATATTCATCCGTGAAATAGCTGGGAAGATATCAGTCCCATCCTACAACCTCCCACAAAAATTATTTCAGCAGATTTTGGTAAAGCATGAACCCATTCTCTTGATTGTACACGCAATACAATTTGATGGTTTTTTTAAATTAAAGTTGTAATTTTTTATTTTTTTTATTTTTTTTATTTTTTTTATATTTTTCAATTTCAAATCATAAAGTTGTCATATTTAATTTCTAGGACTGTGACACAAGTCACAAATACTTTTGCATAGTTTACCATCGAATTACATTCGATCAACATTAAAATGTGTTACCTTCAACACTTTAATTAGGTGTGCTAAGACAAGACGGACAAAACAAGAGTTCAGGTCTTTTTAAGAATTCAATCTGTTAAATTACATTCGATTCTAACACAAACCCAAGTACCCTGTCAGGGATAGAAAAGTAGACATACATGTTCGGAAATGAAGCTGAAATGCTTAGAAAAATTTACAATGTTTCAAAGTATACTATATGGACATGGTGTTGAAGTTTTCAATTCCAAAGTTGGTGAAGAAAAATGGCGATTGGTCGACAACATTTTAAACACAAAGAAGGAACGAATCCAGTGCTTGAAGGTGTGTTGTGTCGTTTGGAATCTGAGCATGCCCCCCCCACTCCCCCTAATATACTGAGTTGACACACCAGTCCACATTAATTGAGAGGATTCGGATGGCGTAACGACATGTCAATCCACCCCCTTCTTCGTAGAAAACTGTTACGTTCACAGGGCATCGATCTTATGAACTTTTTAACAAGTTGGGATGAAACGTTAATGCGCGTTGGTTAAAAATCCTCGCTAATACTGTCCCAGCATTTAAATAGTTTTTTGTTCCAGTGGTGTCTAAAAAAACCTAAATAATGGATTCTGCGCTTTTATTCTTTCCACAAGGCGACAGCCCACTCTCGTGCTGTTAATGCAGATAAAAGCTCTACCTACAAACCTCTCCACCGTCCAGCCCCATGTCCCCACCATTCACCTACGATGAGATCACCGAAGTTATTAAAGTTCTCAAGATGGGAAATCCTAGCATGACATCAATACCATACGAATGCTGGAAGAAATATGGCACCCGAACTGTTGCGATGGCTCCAACTCCTCCTTTCTACTGCATGGGACCTCAACTATTCCTCCCGGGAGCTTCAAAGGTCATTTGCAATCCTGAGCCCAAAACCAGCAAATGACCCCAAGAGTTACTGACCCAGCTCGCGCCTATCTCAATCTATAAGCCGGCTTTGAGCGACTGAACCTCGGCAGGTTCATGATACGGATCGAGCACTTATTTACCCCTCCCCAAGCTGGTTTCAAGCGGTAAATCCAACACTGACCAAGCAGACTAGTTAATGACATCGAGACAGCGTTCCAGAAGAAGCAGAAGTTGGGAGCAGTCTTCATTGACCTAATTGCTGCGTACGATACAGTCTCGCATCGAGGCCCCTCCTACCTCAAGCTACTCAAATCTTCCCTGATGTCAATCTTGTCAAGTTCATTATGACAGATCTTTCGTCCTGAACATCAAATTGGCACGAGTAGTACGCGCAAACTACTTCGGAATGGGGTCCCACAAGGTTCTGTCCTTGCCCCTCGAGTCCTCTTCAACTCTACTCTTAGATATGCCAAAGGGAGTTGTTCGCAGTACTCCCTCCCAGACGACGAGGCCCCCCCCAAACAACAAAACAACTTGGAAAATAGCTGCTGACTCCTTTGAGTCCTGAGAAACAGTGCTGCAGAAAGGACCTTCACTGTAGACCAATTCTTCCCACCGATGGGCCACTTGACCTACTCAGAACCCAAGACCGTCAGCTCTGTTTCGCATCGGGCAAATCGAGGCGCAAAAGAGAACTAAACATCAACCTAGATGGAGAAAAACTGTCAGATGAACCCAACACCGAAGTACTTGGCGTCACAATGGCCCGCCGCGTACTTTCCCAAACAAACACACCAAGGCAGTCGCAGCAAAGACGCAGTCTCGTGTCAACCTTCCTCAGAAGGCTCGCATGAACTGGATGGTGTGCATCCTTTGACACTTAACAATACATCACTGTTGCCTTGGCATCCGCCACTGCTGATACCGCACCATATGGAGTACAGCGTACATCAGCACCTCACAGCATTGATGTCGTTCTGAATATGCATGAGACTTGGTACGTGGTTGCCTTTTGGCAACTCCCTGTAAATACCTCCCAATTCTGTCTGGCATAACTTCTGCAAATCTTAGGAGGAACCTCAGAACGATCAAGCTCGCCAAGAATGTGATGAACCCTGGTAGTCTAATCCCAACCCACCAACACCCTTTAGGACCAGAGAATTCCACTGAATCACATTGCTACCCAATCCATGACAACTGCAGTCAACAGTATCCCTATCGATCAATCTGGGATCATACCGATGTTTCGCATTGTCAACTCCTCTACTTTGGAACCTAAAGCATTTTTGTTGGACACCCATCTAGCAGCCCAAAGGCTGTGACCTTGATAGGAAACATGGGTCAACCTCACATACTCGAACGGCGTTGTCGTACAAGAACTGTTCCTTCACAATCGGAGTAGAACCATCAACAAACTGCGATTGTGAGAGCCACAACCATTAGCCCATCATCATGACTGTGAGGTTTACAGGTCCCCAAGAGGAATTCCCGGCCTGATCAAACTGGATGATGACACTAACTGGTTAAAGACGGATCTCACTTTGATTTTGGACTTGCACGACAGAACGAACGACGATTTTTTATTGTTATTTTTTCCAAAAGGGCTTTCACCAGAAACGGCTCAAAATCGGCCCTTTGGCAAGTCAAAATAGTGGAAATAATATTTGCCTGTCACTTCTTTTAGTTTGTCAAACAAAATACCGATGGAATCACTTGTCTTTGTTTCAAATGATATTTTCTCTCTCTGGGCAATTTTTTGTCTTAAAAAAGTCAAATCTTTTCAAATCAAAAAACGCAAATGCGTAAAATCACTCCAAGAATCAAAATGCTGCGGGTCCTATACTGGACAAACTTTTTTTTGGTCTAGGCGAACTCAGGGTTTACACTAATACTCCGGTCTTATACTATGAAATTGTAATCTATGTATACATAGATAGATAATATTTAAAGGTTTTCTCAACTTTTACCAACCCGGGTCGACTTTTCCACATTTTCCAATTATTGATACCCAAAAAAAACTAACCCGGTAAATAATACTAAGACCGTAATGAGCATACTTCAAGCATTGGGGCTTACACATATGAAACGGAACTTGCAATTTTGGCATAAGCCTGTCTTGTTAATCTATAAACAAAGAGGGTATGGCTGGAATCAGCCAATGGCACCCTTTCCCATATCATACAAGTTGGTTTAATATAACAATACCAATCAACAGCAAGGAATCAATCAATAATCAATCAACTGTATTTCAATATCATCTACCACATTACAAAAACAAAACATGATATGGAGGAGCAGAGTAAAAGGCCAAAGCCCGAAGCACTCACCCCTTTAACAGAACACCAAGAAACGAAACAGACACTATTCCAAAGAACAATAAACGAAACAGGACACCACAAGAGACATGCTCCAAAGTAGTAATTATGTTGATAGATAAGTTTCCTTTAAATTGTTCGAAAATGTGTTACAATTTCGATTGTTTCAGACATGTTGTTGCGACTTCCATAATGCTGGCCGAATTTCTAATTGACTTTTGAGAACAAGAATTTTTTTGCTTTTGAACAATGTTTTATAATTTTTAGGCATTTCTTCGTATGATCGTCCATGAATTTCAGAATGTTTTACAAAGTACCTATCAAATTTCTGGTAATGTTTGTTATATGCTTAAACTAAAATTGCCATATTATCCCTGCAAGTACCAAATACTGCAATATGCTATAGCGAGCCGAAAGTGGGTTGAAGTGACTTTCGTATAATGACTGTTTGAGATGTTCTTACGATTAAAGCCCATTTTTGTATTTTGAAATTTGTTTAAGAACATTTTTAAGCATGTCCCCATATAAGCATAACAGTAATTGATAGACGTCATTATTTAGTGTACAGTACGGATCAATTAGACGACAGGTCAGAAATGGTTGGATTCTATAGTTAATACCCCATATTTTAGATATTACTTTGGACAAAGCACTGATGTGTTGTTTCCATGTTAGGTTTTCGTCTTATGATGACTCCAAGAAATGTTCGTATGTTACCCTCTTTTCCAGGCGAATATTGTCCAAAACTATATCGATTACATTTGGAGAATCAGGAACATTATCGCTTTCGCTTTGTTGAATTTGTGTTCTTGCCTTGTTAAAACTCTCAAATCTCTACATAATTGAAGTACTAATGGGGATTCCTAATCTCAATGTAAGTGTGGTTTTACTGCTTGACGGATATTGTTTGCCTTAAACCCATTTATTGACTGCTTTGAGTGCTTTATTTATCATGTCTATTTTAGTATCAAGTTCTGGGTGGGAATACCAACTTGGTAGTGTCATCGGCAAATAGTATAAATCTACCCTGTGTGAAGTACTGGTTTATGTCATTCACACTAGAGTAATGAATACTAGGACCCGATTGCGGATTGATGATGAACCATCCTGCTTTCTTTTGGCTAACTAATTTTGAACCATTCTAAAACTACACCTCTGAAGCCATATATTTCTAATTTGTACAGTAATATTCGCGTGATCTAAAAAGATACCAATGTATATTCATTATTCTCTACTGATTACAACTTTACACCATTCAACAATGCCATTTAAGTTGAATGGTGTGGGCGGTAGCCAAATTGTTTCTCATCCATATAATTATGTGTACAATATGAAACATACATCTTTTGAAACCCTCTTTCTAGTATTTTAAAAACTAGGTAGGACAGAGACAGGACGATAATTGGAGAACATATCACGGCCTCTTTCTAATGAATTGGCACTACTTGTGCAAAGTTTAAGTTCCTCAGGTCCTTACCTTTTATATGGAAGTGTTTACATACCATGGTACTAGGCTTAGCTATTTTCCTTAATTACTTGGCTACATTATCTTTCCAATGCCATCGTGACCCGTGTCTCTTGTTTGGATTGAATTTTACTGACAATTTTGATATTATCCTCTTCCACAATTTGTGGCCAGTAGCAACATTTTGATATTGGGTATCACCAAGATATAAGTAATTTTTTGCCAGCATGTTGTATATTTGTGCCAGTTTTTGGACTCTACTATTGACAAGCAAATTATTGAATTCAGTGAATAATGCATTTTGGGTCAGTTATTGGTTTCATCCACCGTGGTCCATCTTAACAGTAGTTTGTTGCGATTTGGTTTAATATGTCCAATAATTCATTTTTGCTTTTCCAGGTTGTTGCATATGTTCGCAAACACGGAAATGTATTATAATAGTATTCACGTTTTGGATTTACGAATCAAATTACTTAGCTTATTTCCGGTCAGTTTTAATTTTGCAAACGTTTATCATTTGGACTTTGCAAGTAAATATTTATACAATTTATTTTTGGTACTAATACGTGTCAAAAGACCTTTCGTGATCCATGTGACTTTGGAACTGTCCCTTTCTTAATAGTACATTTCGTTAAAGGTATACATTCATCATACAAATTTTGAATTCTTAATAAAAAAATTATAATATTGATTAGCATCGCATCCATCAATAACTTCTTCCCACTTGGGGGGGGGGGGGGGGGGGGGGAACCCTTTTAGCATTGTTTAAGTTTTTTAAATACATCACTGTGTTATTCTTTTGTAAAATATCTTTCTTTTTTACATTCTTAATTTAAACCAAATTTGAATGAAATAGTGGTAATGACCTGATGTCGGTGACGCAAAAATTGCAGAATTCAGCTATCAAATGGTTAGTCAATTGGTTGCGATTATAGTAGCACTGTCTTTCTGTAATTCTAGTAGCCTTATTATGGAATTGGGTAAATGAATAATGAATACATCTGTCCAAATAGTCGGCGTTGTCTATGGGTATGTCTTCGTAGAATATCTAAGTCACCCATGATATAACTTATTTTCTTTTCACGGCGTGACATTTTTTACAAATTGGGTCAACAGAGCTTATAAAATCATCTATAGAAGTATGTGCTCTATACAACGGGCCTACAATTATATTCTTATCCCTATTTCTTTCAATTTCAATAAAGCACTATTCAAAGTATGGATTTGCCGTGCATATGTCAACTATCTTAATTTATACTTAACAGTATTAGAGATAAACATACAAACTCCACCTTTCTCACGGCCTTCTCTGTTAACGATTCCAATTATATCCAGGTAGATACAGTTACATTTGAACAGACAAGACTTGTAGGCCTACAATTATTTTGATGCTGAACTTGCATATTTACAAAATACAGACCATAAAATGCGTCTAATATGCACATTTTATCTAGTTAAGCCTGTGTTTGCACTGTAAATTACAAACAAACATGTCAACTGCACCCTGCACTTTCTTTGTTCTTCGAATCGAAAAACAAATTGTATCTTACCTTGTTATGTTCTGATATGAGATTCTTTTTGGCTTTAACATTTTCCGCAAAGAAATGGTCAGGTTAAATGGCCATGCAAACCACCCAGCTCTGTTATACCTCTTTGGTCCTGATACTAGGACCAACTGAAGACAACTTTTTGACTTTTATCCTTAAAGGATGCCGTAAAAGTAGATGTCGGACTTACACTCCACTGAAAATCCACGCTTATTTCCGATATTGTAGAGCGTGTTGTATAGTCATTGGTACAGTGTGTAAAGAGCTTGTGAGCTTGTATAGTCATTTGTTACAGTGTGTAAAATGCCCTTAGGCCTATGTTTCATTGGCCTTTCTGACTTGGCTTTTCCACGGTGAAGACATCATGTCCCTAGCCCGTGAGAATTTTTGACAGAATTGATTTTTTTAGTTTAAAATTAGTATTTGAAAGTGCTTCGCCCTTTGCGCTCGCTAAAAATAAACTACTAGCACTTATTCCTTTGTTATAGTATGCTATGTTGAAATGTCCGATGTTATGAAGATAACGAGTGACTTGCCTTGAATGGAATGGGAGAACGGTAATCTGCCAGTGAACAGTAGCTTTGAGTGTTTTGTTGCAACAACTATAATTGTTCACTATATATCTTATTTAATTATTTCTTGAATATAATGCAGTGTAATTGTGTTACAAAATAATATGTAGGAATTGTCTCTAATCCAAATTAGCCAGTGCCTTTACTTAAAACAAGTATGGCACAGTTTATATGACCAACACACTTAAATGTTTCGTATTGAAATAGTGATACCATAAACTTTCTTTTTATGAACTAAATCCCTCAAGTGCTCCTATCTGTAGGTGATCCGCATTTATTGAAATAAGATTTTTATAATTTATACCGGGAATCCCCGATCCCAATTAGCCTGTTTTACATCTAAAAGTCAATTATCGTTTCGTTTAAGCAGATTTTCTTGTCTTGTTAGGACTTGAAATGAAAGCTGGTGAACATTTTAAGCATGAACCTTTAGAATCAACAAATTATTTGTTTGTTTTGGTGATTTCTTTTAAATCACCCATTATTGCTTCAACTAAACATCTGTAATGACCCCATGTTTTATATTTGCTTTTGACCCACCCTCCTTTGGACATGAAACACGATCACTCCTTCGGTCACAGGTGGATGAGTCTACATTTTTTAAAAGTTAATGCACAGAAAAGCGTGTGCTAATTAATACAACTGCACAGACGTTATGGCTTTGGCATGCAGCGTAATGGTAACAGGAAAACAATTTTACATTCATTTATTCAGGCTTACAAGTTTAATAATGTGTACAAGCACAGATCCGTGATATTAGATCCGTGACTTAAGTTGTGGTGTTTCTATTACACTTTTAAGAGGCGATAATAAAATATCTCGCTTCCACGTTTTGAGTTATTTAATTCACATTCGCAATGGTATTAGAATCTTTTCTATATATTGGAAACGAGTACAGCTTAACTACTTTTTGCCAAGACTTTCTCTCTGTCATACAACCAGAGCTTCCTCAAGGCCGTGACAAATTTTGTTATAAATACAAAGCAACCAGGAACAAAATATAAAAGCAATAGTGGGTCAACAATGACAATAAAGATGACTAATGGTCAAACTAAATAACACTAGAAAACAGATGGGGCCGGATATGACCAGACAGAAAAGGGAACTAGGTTTTAGGGGAATTGATCCCTTGAGGTTGGTTAGTTTTTGAGGAATATCATCCACAAACGGTTAGCAGCATATTAAATACACACGCACTGTTTTGGGGATTAAATCTGGCATTTTCTGCAATTGGTGCTCACTCTGGTCACGTCCACTTTTGGGTACCATTCCGTTTCTTTATCTACATGATGCCCTCACAATCCTTTGGACCCATTTAAAAATAAAGAGTGAATTTAACCTGTAAAATGCCCCTTGCAAACACCCCGTAAATCTTCAAACTAAAAATTTGTAAAGAGAATTGATTAGGGCTTGTATAATATTTTACGGTTCCCTTTAAAAAAACCTCGCTTGTCCAAGCATTTTTGTAACACGGTTTACAGAGGTAGTTAGCACCCTTCTTGGGAAATCGTTATAAAGCATCCAATGCTGCTGATTTTGGATATTAGTGGATACCGATCGGTCTGTTTTGCCATTGATACCAAAATTAAATGACTAGATAGCTATGACTCTAATCCGTGAGTCGGCAAAATTGTTCAATTTTCTCCATGCACAACCCACAGTTGTATGATAGGGCGAAAATCAAATTTTGCACGCAGCAAAGTAAGAATATTGGATTTTCGTGTAGTTTTGGGGGGCTGTAAGGATGACAAATGACTGTTTTAATTATAAAGATAGATTTTAAGAGCTAAATACTGTAAAGAATATTTTAGAAAGTGTACCATACAAGTATTCTTTGGGTGCCCCCCCCCCCCCCCATGCACTCACGGAAGTTAATGTATACCCTACATCTGTGAAGATCTATCTTCATTGTTTGCTTTTTTTTCAATAAAAATGCCTGGAAAGTTTCCTGGAAACACTTACTAAAACGAAACCTTTAGCGTTTTTTGCGCACCGGAGAAAGTTCTCTGATGGTAATTGGTAAGCCATATGGCCGATATTGCAAATTCAAATTGAATTGCGCCACCGCAAGGCGTAAGTGTCCATCTCTCTGTCTTTAGGCATTTGGGCCGGACTCCACCATAATGTTTGCCTGTGGGGGGCGCGCCACCCTTTATATCCCATACTCCTGGGTGGAGGGGCAACGAAGTAAAAGTGCCTTGCCCAAGTGGGGCTCGAACCCACAACCGTAATGCTTATGAGGCAATCGCTGATCCACTGCAACCACTTTGCCCCCCCCCACCCCATGTGGCCGATATAAACAAATAAACACATTCCCACACGAGGCACGACTTCTTTGCTCCTAATCGCACTGTTTTTTGCATGGACCGCCCCAGATAAATTTGATTTCAAAAACCTTTACTTTAAGTGAGATATTTCTGGAGTTATCATTTTTAAGCATAAAAAGATGACCAATATAATTTTTTTTTCCCGCAGGAGGTAGGCCCTAAACATTCTTAATATTAGAAAGCAATATTCATTATGAATTCTAGTACCTGCGCAATTAATCGAAAACGGTTTTAACGGTGTAATTTATTGTATTGAAATAATCTGATAACAAGAACGCCTTTAATTTAACAAAAGTCGACATAAGGCTCATCACTGTAACTAATCATATCCGTGAAAGAATTAACACTTTCAACCTTCTCATTCTATTAATCTTTTAAGGCTTTCAAGCTTGAGCTTTCATTTCTTATCAACTGAAAATACAATCGAAATCCGCATATATCAAGTAACTATTTTCTGTTAAGAAATGGGTGTTGGCTGGGACCAAATAATCATTTCTGTCACTCGTCAACATCTTACCTACTGCAATCAAAGGGCACCAAAACAGATAATTCTAGAATAAGCCAGATAGCAGCCAAATTAAAATGGCTTAAAGTATTCGCCAAACATCCTGGTACATTCCTATTGGATAGAAAAACATATGATCTTTATAACGTTACATAGGCAATATGGCAAACCATTTTTTTAATCGTTAAACTTGCATGGTACAAAATTAGAAATATCAGCCTCAAATCAAACAAAGTTCAAGGTGACAATTAGCGAATATCTCTTTTGACGCCATAACCAACTGATACCAGAAATTCCTGAATTTCTAAACAAAAGCCGTTAAATATCAAATTGAAGGCCACTAATGGCAATATTATATATACTATATATATTATTTTTTTTCACTGTTTGCCAGTGAATTTTTTTATATCTGTTGACCCATTTCCAACGACAATCACATAAAAAAAAACAAAAATGTATGTTTTAGTTGATCTATTATCCAAGGTATTTTTCTGATTCTGTCTATTGACACATTAATTTTGAATAGATGACTAATAATTGTAAATTTTTGTTCATGGCGTTTCTGAAGATTTTGATATTTTGGGTTGGCCATATTGGCTGAAACTCAAAAAAAAGGAAAAAAAATCACAGCGATTCAAAGTATCGAAAATGTTTTTATTGTGTCCAATAACATATACCTTTTGAACTTGAAGTTGTGACGATTTATAAGTGTCAGAATTTAATTTTTTGAGTCCAGAAGATATTTCTGCACATTTATATTTACTACTTTAGTGCTAATTCAATTAATTAACTCAGCAGCAGCGTTACTTTGGATGCCTTCTTGAATATCCCTGGAAATTCCGTAAAGGCACATCCTAAAAAGCTCCCAAAGCTGGCAGCAATGTATTTTTATGAGTGGGTAGAACACCCTTTCAGCTCATGTTGTCCGCGGTTAACCGCGGAAAGTTCTTCGTGTAATAAACCTCCTGTCTGCAGACGGACAGAGATTTACAAACACAGTGGCCTATGGAGCATCGTGATAACAAACATTTTTGCCTCATATCATCTAAAAACGAACCCTCAGAATCAATCAACTGAAATTTTGAAAATACCATTTTTCTCGGGATATCTATGAGCAGCCACAACAAACAATGATAGAACACCAAAAGCCAAAATGTTTAAAAAGTGTTTTAATTTTCCTTTTAAATTTTGGTGTTCTGATTCCATGGTATACTCTAAAAACGTGTTTATAAATTTAATAAAGTGACTATAAAGAAAAACGTTTAATTTCAAAACACGTTTTAACTTGCAAACGTTCAGATTGAGAATGCATTCGCGCTCTTGAAATAGTGACATTAAAATGATTAGAGTTACTATTTTAATCATTCACAGAGTAAAATTTTTATTTTATCTGAACCATTGTCCTATATTATATCGCCCGGCGTCTAGAATTATAAGAAAAGCGCCGTAGCTGCTGACAGTATGGGCTGAAAGGGTTCTCAATCCCATCATGAAAAAAAAATACTTGCTGACTTAGTGCCTGTCTGCGTCGTGGCTTTGCCCGAGAATATATCCAATATGCAAGTAAGGCCATACAAGACGATCCTAAAAAAGACAATCTTCTGAATCTTAGTGCACAATTTGCGAAATGAAACAATAAAGAGTTTTTGTAAACACAGTTTTAGTTTTGGAATGTTATAACACAGCTACATGTACAGCAGTAATGGCAGGTATTACAATGAATACTATGCCAGGCATCAATCCATAATGAGCAACCTTTATTGTGAAAACACAAGATTCGTTTTCATGTTATTTTTGTGTACACCTGGTATTTTTTGAAGTAAAAATCACATTGCATGGGAACACCAAGCTACTGGTTATCATAATTGCCCTTTTAAATGGAACTTCTTGTCCAATGCAATTAAGAACCCATATCACTATTGTGTAGTATAATCTCCCATAGGCCTACAACTGCTGTACAAAAGTGGTGCCTGTTTACCACACCCACCATGAAATATTAGTCTGCTTAATGAATGAGTTCTATGCTATCAGTGGTAAAATATAAACCATAACACAACACTGTACTTGTGTACACAATTGTATATAACATGGAAGTATTATTTTGGTTATAAATTAAGCTTATAGGAAGTCATTCTACAGTGAATATGTCAAGCAAAATTTTGCAACTAACTGACCCAACCAATCAGAAAAACCTGTTACATAGCTACCATACAAGTCTTGGTGAGGACTAGTCTTCATTTAGTGTCAAGCATGGAATGTCCACACACCAGTGACCATGCATGTATAGGGTATTTATATCACTGACCCATGGCCATGAAATATGAGACTCTTGGACTCAACAGCTCAGTATCATTAGCAGCTTGAAAGCAGTGTAAACACTGGATGGGCTGTCTACACACAATTAAGAACTGTGTACCACTTGCATTGGGTTTTGGTCATTCAGGATTAATCTCTTGCTGCGCAGAAGAAAAAGTGAACGCCATAGTGGATCGAATCCGCACTATCTCATAACTATTTCTGTTTAAGAAATGTGTTTGCGGGACCAAATAAACAATTTCTGTCACCTCTCAATCATTACATCCAGCAATTTCAAAATGGCTGCCAAACAGAAGAATCTAGCATAAGCCCAGAGAGTAGAACATTTAATGGTCTTGAAAGTAATTTGCCCAACACCCTGCCTTTACATGTATTTGATAGAAAACATATTTATGATGCTTTATAAATCAAATAATTACAGGCAATATGCAGCCTTTTATTTAATAGCATGGTATCAATTTAGAAATATCAGCCACAAATCAAAACAAATGGGTCCATGTGATAATTAGAATTACGTTTGGCCAGACCCAACTGATACAGAAATTCCCTGAATCTAAACACGGCGTTTAAATTCAAATAAAGGCCAATATGGCAAAAAATTGTATTTTTTTCACTTTTTG
>JAMKCH010009086.1:0-29809 GCA_023653785.1 Ophioderma brevispina
AAAATCACCTTCACACAGCTTATTTTTGCTGATTTATCAATAATACAAACGAACAAGCAGGGGGACGCTGTTTTTGCACCCCCAAAGGTCAAAGTTCCATACTAATTAAAGAGACTGAGATTTCCAGAAAGCAGCACGCCCCCAATTTTGCGGTTTTACTATTGGTCATGCTTACCAATATATTACGATCACACCTGAGGGAATAAGCCGAATACGCCGCTTTATGTAATAAGATGATAATTAAGTAGGTTTCTGTCGTGCCCGACAAAGTCAAAGCATGGTTTTCTATGGGGAACGATTAGAGTAGCAGGCAAGTTCAAAATAAGGTTTGCCGTTTTCTTTTGCAACAGGTCTGTTTGTCCAATAAACCTTCAAAACGTTTCTCGGTAGGTGGTATACAACCTATCAAGTGAAATTTGAGAGGAGAAATTTGTATCCTAAAAAAAATCTTCCTCTTGTCATTTACACATTACAACTGTGCAACACGTGATTATGATACGATTATGACAAGTCCCGGCCATTAATCTGTGATTAGGTGAAAGCTAACTATTCTTGGAATTGTTTTACCCAAAAATCATAGGGGGCATTTATTTGAGAGCCGGGGCATTATTAGGAAACAAAACACGGTCATGTAAAACTGCCTTTATCATTCAGTAAGTGTTAGCTGAATTGAATATTGTTTGAATAACGTTTTCAAGTTTCATGCTTTGCTAAAGATTTCTTAAAGGTTGGACTCTAGAGATTTTGAAATTAATTTATCTTTTCATCGATAAATTGGCAATTTTGGGGCCTCTATCTACGGATTTTCAAAGAAAGTTCCACCACTGTAGCATCCATGTATTGTAATATGCTTTCAACATATATCAAACTAAACAGCTCATCATATCCCTTCTGAAGTTCTTTTTCTTATTTGTCATAGCATACAGGAAAAACGGGAGTCAAAATTTTCATTCAGGAAATCCACTTTCTCTTTATTGGCATAATTGGCATGATAACATGGGATTTCCATAGTACATATTCTTTAGTTCATCTGCTGTATTTACATTTTACAAATAAAAGCATTACATGATAGGTAGGAGCAAAGGGATACCGAGTGTTCAAATAAACGCCCTGGGGGCGGTTCATTTTTCCAAAGGAGGGGTTGATTCGTTCAAAAAATGTCAATAAAAAATCCCGCAAAAATCACCTCACACGCGGCTTTATTTTCGCTGATTATCAATAATAAACAACGAACGAGAAGGGGGGACACGTTTCGCACATCCCAAGGTCAAGTTCCATACTAAGGACAGGACAGGAGATTCCAGAAAGCAGCGGGCCCAAGTTTTGTTGACCCTGTTTTTTTACATATTTTGTAATGCTTATGAAATATATTAGAATCACACCTGAAGTGATATTAAGCGCATTTATTTATGCCGTCTTTATGTTTAAGATGAGATGAAGTAGTTTTCTGTTGTGCACGACAGGAAAGTCAAAGCATGGTTTTATATGGGGAATCGATTACGATAGCAGGCAAGTTCAAATAAGGTTTGAGGTTTGTCTTTTTGACCACCTGTTGTCCAATAAACCTTCGAAACGTTCTCGGTAGGTGTAGTGGTTTTACCACCTTATCCAGTGAAATGGTGAGAGAAAATTCGTATCCGGCCGTGTTTTCAAAATGATTCGGTAAGTGCTGTCGGACGGAAGTTGATTTTAGAGCAAATAGCTGGTATTTTGACCTGGACAAATGAGTTGCACATCATTTCTAAATATGGATTTTACTGTACACCTCCTACTAAAAATCTCTATGAATTTCTTAAATAGTCCTGTGAGATTCCTTTTATCGCTGTGAAAAACCTTTTATGTCGGACGGAATCGATAGAAATAGGGTCTCTACGAAATGTTTGTTTATTGCTATCTATCGAATTAAAAAGGAAAATTATGCTTTACCAAATTGGATAAATGAAACAAACAAATTCCACTGAACTCCAAAGAAGTACCAAATGTTAATTTAAAAAACCATCGCTCTTTCTTAAAAGCGGCCCTCTTCAAATGGGAGCATGTCGGACGGAATCAAGCATGTCAGACGGAATGGAAATGTTGGGAATTTAATCGACTCTGCTCTCGGTGTATTGTTTTGGTACTGTCTAGTAACTTCGGATATTAGCTATTAGTATTGGTATATATCAGAACTGTTAAGAGCTTTTTGTTCATTTGATTGGCAGCCAAAAACATGTCAAAATTCCGTTCCGACATGCTGTTTCCGTCGGACATTTTTTGGGAAAATTGTATAGGGAAAACAGAAAATGCACCATCGAGTCCTGGTTTTTGAAAAATTTCATTGCTTTGGCATTGACTACAAACATGTTAGCTTCCAAATTAAAGAATTTAAAATAATTGCACAACTTATTTGGGTATGTGTTATGCAATGAAATCTGTAAAAATTCGTTACACCGACATGTTTCCGTCTCAACAGGTGCATTTTAAAAAAAAAATGTGTAACTATTTCTAAAAAAAAACCTTGTTGATATGATATTTTTCTCTCTAAAAACCTAAATTGTTCTATTCTTAATTAGTCAAAAGATTCATAAAATTAATTGAATTTGCCAGGTCAAAGAGACCAAGCATAGATCAAGGTCTGCCAAATCACAGCTTTGTCACCCAAAATATGGCAAAATGTTGAAAAAATTTGTTTTTTTCAGCTGTTTAAGGTGAATTCTTATGTAGCGAAATTGGATGATTTGCACTTTTCTGGGTACAGCTTCATTGTTCGTAAATGATCCATGTTTAATGCAACTTGAAAGGCCAAAAGAAAACTTTACGAGCACTCGTTTGTTTAAACCATATGTCGGACGGATTAACATAACATGTCGGACGGAAGGAAAAAAACAATCTGCCCCTTTTTTACTCTAATAAAATAAAGCTAGAATTTAAAAACAATCACTCCAGCTAATACCTCATTAAATTCATGGATACTGGACAGAAACATTTTATTGAAATGTTATTGTTTTTGATAAAAAACTTTTAAGAATTTTTTTTGACCATGTCGGACGGAAAATTTTTTGTTTTTAATTTTCTATTTCTCTGGGATTTAAAACTGTGAAAAACATTTGGAATAAAAAACATGCTTATATCATTCATGTAAAATGTCTCAAATCTTTATATCAAAAGGTATGTTTGTTCAATTAAAATTAATCTTTAAAAAAAAAAAAAGTGATAATATTATTTGTTGGTTGAAATTCCGTCCGACATGGGCGGAAATGTGAGTAGTAGTACCGTGTAATAAAATTAAAGCAGTAAAATCAGGTTGTTGTTTGTAAACAACAGTTTTTATTTTTTTACTTTTTATTTGTGACAGACAACCCATTCAAATATTCAAAAATAATGACCTAAACACTTCTACAAGAAATTTTAAAACTACTTTGCGTGAACATTTTGAAACACAGCCATCCTAAAAAAATTCCTCCGGTCACTTTAACTATTCCAACGGTGCAAAACAAGCGATTTATGAATACGGATTACGACAGGCCAGGCATTAAATGTGATTTAGGTAAGCTTAACTATGTTTATTGGATTGGTTTTACGAAAAATCATAGGGGGATTTATTAGAGCAGGGGCGTTTTTTAGGAACAACACAGGTAATGTAACAAGGCCTTTTAGCATCAGAAAGTGTTGCTGAAATTGAAATTGTTTTGAACTCAAGTTACTACATGCTTTGCAAATTCTTTAAAGGTTGACTCTAGGGATTTTGAAATATAATTTATTCTTTCCGTCAGCTTGGAAGTGGCAATTCTTGGGCCTCCATTCTAACGGATTTTCAAAGAAATTTCCGCCATGTGATCCATTGTATTTAATATGTATGTTTTCAGCCTTATCACACTTAACCAGCGTCATCTATCCCTTCTGAAGTTCTTATTGGTCATAGCATACAGAAATGGATTCAAAAAGGGGTTAGCACATAGGAATTGAGAACAATAATTTTCCATGATTCAATTGGATTCCTTCTTCCATTGAATTGCCTCTATAAGGACATCAGCAAAGCCATTCTTTGGAATCCAACTCAAGGACAAAACCACTCCGGTAGACAAAACTAACATCTTGGTGACATATCCATAGGATTTCTAACCCCGGTTGGTGTTGAGCTGGTTTGTGTGGTGCATTTGCACCTTTGCCCAGGTTATGTTGTGCTCAAAAAGGTGCATGGACAGTGTATTTTGTTTGCGGATGTGGCAAATGATCACCATGTCCAAGACCCCAATGAGTTCTAGGGTTATGACAAGGATAAACCCAGTTAGACAGCTAGCACTATATTGCACTCTTTGCATTCACCACCAGGGACTTGCTAGGTTGAAATCAGGTGTAGAATATTGAGAACATGCTAATGATATGATGATGGGAAAGCCCGAGCTTGCCATCAATGCTACACAAAGTCGTGTTTGGTGGTAGAGATTAGACGCTGGTGGTCTGCAGGCTCGGCAGGACCGATTGAATGTCACCCCGGAATTAAAAAATAGGTTGCTATAGTGATGTAGTCAAGGCTTAGATGACCATTTGCACATCACGACTGGGCTGAAGATAGTCCATCCGTAAAGAGGTTGTGTTGGAAAAAGTGTTCAGGCTCCCCAAGAAAACACATTGTGTTGCCAAATGTGCAACTGAAGAGATCGAAAGCAGCAAGAGAGAGCCCGCAGATAAGCCGCTTGTTTGGGACACCCCTCCATTATGCAGAGATGGCGATGTGCCAACTATGCCAAGGAATCCCGTATTGCTAAATAAACAAGCAGAGCTATTTGGTGTGGAAGGAGAGAGGTCAGCCTTTTCACTTGAAAGCAAATTACCTCGTTCATTCCATTGGGATACAACTAATGTAACTGTCATTTAAAAATTCCATATCGTGGGCAGTCTTAGCTCTCAGGCAGCAGATTGAAGGGATTATTCTGGTTATTAAAAGTAGGAAAAGTCATCTATATCTTGACTTGTCAGCAGGCTCTGTTGCTATAAAGGAAAAAACCCATCAGGTCTAGGATGCAGATAAGTGTGTTTTCTTCATGTAGTTAGTGGATCATTTTTTGACGTTGAGACAATGATGTATGTTCTTATGTAGATTTGGCCAGAATTGGTTTTTCTAAATGAGGATTGGATAAGTTTCCCTCCCCTCCCTACCTCCCCCTCCTGTCCCCTTGGTTAGTGAACTCCTTCACTGATTACACCTTATCACCCAACTTTTCCCTCTGTCACCATCCCTCTAGTTCTTTTCTAGCTTTTTCTCACTCTTTCAAACAAAAATCTTTGTGACATCTCACATGGCCATTTCTGCATTTTCAAACCACACTGGAATTTGCATGCTTTTACCATCTTCCCATCTGCTGAAGGGGTCTACCTTGCTCCTTAACACTTCACCCTCCACTCTGCTTCAACATCAATTTGTCTTTACTTCAGCCCATTACGTTCAAATTGATGCCTTATTCCTTCCCAAATCTTCTCCCTCAATCCTTCCATTATCGTGAACCCACCAACCCTTAAAAACAAACAGATTTTGCACAAACGGCAAAACTTCTGCCATGACAAATTAGCCGGCCCTTCAACATTTTGGGGTGGAGGGGAGGGGTAAATCGTACCCGCACCCCCTGGGTACCGCCTGGTCATGACAGTGTGTCTAAATTTGGGTAATTGGGGGTCTAATTTTAACAAAGAAAAGTCACACAAATACCTCCATTGTCTATCTGTCACTTCCACCCAGGCCAATAGGCCTTAAAAACACCTTCAAATGGGAACTCTGGCTCAAATAAAAAAAAATGCACCTCTCAACGTGACACTGTTTCGACCCTAAAGATGAGGATATAGAAGATGATCAAATGGTCCATAAGGCCAGAGTGAATCAGCCCCTTTTATGTAAACAAAACAATAAAAGGTAAGACAATTGCTAAGCACACGAGGGGCATTCCCCAAAATCTATGTGTGATAAGGTTAACCTTGTAATTCATTAAGTGTTGATTTGGGCCCCAAATTATGAATATGACAAACATATTCCAAAAGAAGGACAGTAATCCATTCCCTACTTTTGTGCCAGCAGTGAATCGGCACATATTTGATGGTCGCACTCTGGCCTAAAGCGACATAATTTTAAACATGCGACCACAAAGGATGCGTACACATCTTAACACATGCGTAAAAGCTGCGCACATTTAACATCACTACATGGAGGTGGAAAAATAGCCTATAGCCAGCCCCTACCTACTTATTCAAAGGTATGTTTGATGTAGTGTTATGACAATAGAGTATAACCTTTGAATCATGACAGATGCACAAGATAGACCCCTTCATTCTTATCATAGGAACATTAAGGATTGCAATTAATCTCAAGTACATTTCAGATACTTTTTAAGGCCTCCGATTAAGCGGAGTCTCACCTTGACCTTTCAATTGGTCATTGAAAAAATAATATCCTACATGAAAAAAAGAGTTATAATAAATCAGTCCAGCTGTTGAAAACAGGCAATTTTTAAAGTGACAGATTTTTTTTGAGGATACAAATTCTATTGCACTGAAAAGAAAATTCAGTAGAACATCTACCGAGAAATCATATCGAAGGTTTATTGCACAAACAAGTAAAAATAAAACCAAAACTATTTTGAACTTGCCGCAGTATCTAGAGTAATTGTCCCTATAGAAGGCATGCTTTCATTTTCGATTTTGACAGAAAAAATATCTCAAAAAAAATCTCCTGTCACTTGGGAAACAGATGTATCTGACAGATTTGGAAGTCAGGATCATTCAGGCAATGGCATAGCCATAGGGGAAAGGGTAGGGGATCCCACCCCCCCCCCCCTCCCCCTTGGATGAAAAAAAAATTGAGGTAAGGCGACGGAAATAAAACCCGTTTTTACGGGCCCGACCGACCCAGATTTTTCAGTTTTGCAGAATTATTTTTTTTAGTTTTTCCAAAAATCATGTACAATCAGCTTAATTTTTTTAGCCCAAATTTATCAATTTTGGCTAATTTTTAAAGAAAATTTGTAAAATGTTTCATTTTTTTTCCCCTGATTTTTCAGATTTTGGGGCTATTTTAGGCCAATTTTGACCACCAGAAAAGAAAAAAAAAAATTTTTTTTAAAATTGCCCGACCGACCACTTGAAAGGGCCCTCGCCTGTACACAGTTTTTTTTTCCGTCGCCTATGTCAGGAAATTTTGATGAAAAATCATGTCCCCTCCCCCGGGTTATCCATGGCTCAGAACCACAAGCAGCTTCAAATGCATTTTGATTGTGTCACTCAGAAACAGGTTCTTTGATCTACATGGGAGGGAGTGCAATTTTTGATAACTCGCAAATAGGGGGTTGCATATTTTTGTTTCGTCTGCAAGAATTTCAGAAGGGACACCTACCAGCCCTTAATTCTGTCTGACTGCGTGGCTGTAGGCTGTGTGACCGTGTTTTCAAAAGTGAAAGTTTCGAAGAAAGTTTCTCATTCGAGAAGTAAAGTCCAATTGCTACAGAAATTGGGTCATAGATGCCCCTGAGAACCTTTGGGTATTGTGAAAATGGGTGTTCAAAAGGTGATACCAAGGTCAGAGTGGTCATACTCCAAGGGTTGACAAACAGAAGGACGTAACTCAACACCGAAAGAAATATTAAAGATTTTCTTTAATTCTGCTGTTCATAATTAAAAATTGGTCTTTGTTTATATTAAGTTTATATACTGTTTGCTTACAGTTCCATATGTGATGCGATCTGGAAAACCCGCCACACATAGTGGGAAATTTATAATTTGAGTTTTTACGTTTCCATAACTGTTTACTTCTTTCTTCTTTGATACACACATGCAAAAGTTACGCCCCTTATACAATCTGACAAAAAATAAAGTACAATATAACATATTTAAAGCTCTTTTCTTTATTTTTTCAAAATTGTCCCTGTGCGACATTTGGCGGGTTTTCCAAGATCACATCACATATGAGCTTTATGAAATGTTTACATTTTGAGTAATGAATAGATTTGCTTTGTAGAAAATATTCAACGTCACATTTATCAAAAGCAGTATTACAGCAGAATTAAAGAAATTCTTTAATATTTCTTTCAGTGCTGAGTTAGGTCATTCTGTTGTCAACCGCGATATGAGGTCAAGTATAGGAATGGGTTGTAAACATCAAATTAGCCTCATTTGAGAAGTAAAGTGCAATTGCTATAGAACTTGGTCCTAGATGCTCTATTGGGATCCTTCATATGATGTGGTCAGTGGTCACATACAAAGGTCATATGGGGTCAGGTTATAAATGGGCTGAAATGGGCCAGCTTGTTCAAGAGGTAAACGTCCAATTGCTACAGAGAACTGGTGTCATAAATGCCCCTTGCAAACCCTCATAATGGGAACCTTCATAATACGTGCGGGAACTTCATAATGCCCCTTGGGAACCTTCATAATTGCTGTGCCAAGCAAGATGGTGTACGTCCCGAGATTCTAACATCGCATTTGTGTAAGATAACATGTAGGTCAAAGGTACATCTGAGAAACTGTATTTAGTGTTTTCTGATCTTAAAGTAATGTGAGACTCATAAAGTAACCACTATTTTGACATGATGGTATTTTGCAGATTTCCCAAAAATGTTCTGAAACATGGTGACATAGGAATCTACCTGAATTACTTCATTAGAGCACCAGGTCCATTCAAGACATTAGTGGACATCCAATCCTATGCAAGTGTATATGTGTATGCTAAAAGCAGCTGAGGATTCAATAAGACAATACAATGATGAGAAACAGGTGAGAATCAATGTAATCAAGATACATGCTCGGCAGGCCCGTAACCAGGAGAGGGGCGGGGAGAGGCAGATTCCCCCCCCCCCCCCCCCCCCCCCCCCCCCCCGGCAAAAAAAACCCCAAACCACTAAAAAGAGCTGAAAAAGGCCAAATAGGACAAAATTTGATTTTAAATGCTTTTTTGGTCGTAAAAGGTAAATTTTGGTAAAAAGACCACTTGCCAATTTGCCCCTCCCATTTTGCAATTTTGGGCCAAAAGTCCCCTTTTGAAAAAAAGTATAGTTAAAGGTATCATCAGTGATACATTGCAAAAAGCACCAAAATATTAAGTCCGACTCAGAGATTTCCTGAGGAGGGCACCCTCAATTTCCAAAAAAATCATGTTTTTTGCATTAACTAATGCGTGTCCATATAGACCACGTGTGAATGCTAAGCTTAAATCGAATCCTTCATAATCAATCCAACTTTGTTATAAAATTCCGGATCCGGATTTTGTTATACACAGTATCCTATGACGCAATAATACACATAAATGTTTACTGCATCAAAACGAAAAATCCGATTCATCTCAAATTTCGGAATTGTGCATTTTAGGTAACTATCCTTAGTTGTAGTTGACTATTTTTCAGTATTGCACACACAACAAAAAAATATTTCGAAATCTCTGAGTCAGACTTTAAGACTTGCAAGAATAGCTCAAAGTGAAGAATAAGTCTGTAGAATTCTCACAAGGTTCTTCCAAATGAAAATAGACAAAAAGAAGAAACTGCAGTGTTGAAAGATATGAATTTCCATTCAACATGTGTGCATTAAAGGGGATGGCCCGATTTAAGTCTATTATAAGTTTTCATCTGAAGGAATGGCCTTCACCCCAAAACCCTCATCTGTAAATTTCGAGCCGATATTTTCAACCCGTTTTCCTGTGAGAGACTGAAGCTAAAAACGTGATTTGGCAATCCCCCATATATCCTGTGTAAACTAATCTGATCGACCAAAGGGGGCACATTTTCGCTCATAACATCCAAACTAAACTCCTTTATCCCTAAGATTTACGGTAAATGAGACAAATGTAGCTTTCTTCTAATACAAAATTTTGACCCTTCGGTAAAATCTGGGTCTCTGGGACAGGGGGAAGGGGAAAGAGGCTATTAGTTGATCGTGCCATGGACCTTTAATGTATCTGGACAATTGACTTAAAGTGACAGGAGATTTTTTTTGAGGATACGAATTTTCTCTCAAATCAATTACACTGGATTAGATTGTAGACCACCTGCCAAAACATTTCGAAGGTTTATTGTATAACAAGTTAACCAAAAAAAAGAAACCGCAAAGTTGTTTTGAACTTGCTGACTATCGTAATTTTTCCCTATAGCAATCCTTGCTTTGACTTTCTGTCGTGCACAATAGAAAGTACAAATCCTCATCTTTTACATAAAGACGGCGTACTCGGCTTATTCTTTAAGGTGTGATCTAAAACATTGGAAGCATTCCCAATATGCAAACCCCGGTTCGAAAAATTGGGGGCGCTTCTTTCTTATATTCCTTTCATATTCTTTCCTATCAACAAACATACATATATGAAGAGGACATAACGTCATACAAGTACGGATATGGAGGAGATGATCGAAAGGCCATAAGGGCCAGAATTGACCATCCCCCGTGGCTTACAAAAATGTTCCTTAAACGCTAACACACAAATCTCCCCTCATGTCTCTTTAAGTTGGAAAACACTAGATCTTTTCAACTAATAATTGAGGCCATTCAGTATCAAATATCAAAATTATGGACCAGACTGACGTTAAATTTGGCATCGTTTGATACCGTACCATGGCAACCAAATGCAACATGCTAATTTGCATAAATATGTATTTTTGGGAAACACACATATCATCAAGACCATATACCCTAGACATGTGGTTAATACATCAAATTAAAGACACATCAGTGATTTGCTAAATCAGAAAATCAAAAAATTATCAAAAATCAGATTTTTTGTCATGTATGTCACAATACAGGTATCCTAACATAAACCCTGCAAATGATAACCAAAGCAACCTAAATAGGCATAAAAAAAAAAACAAAGAATCTATATTTAGTCATTCCTGTCCTTTCGGACACTTACTACAACACGTAAGAAGGGGGGAATCGTACTTGGGAACACAGGCCTTTTTCTTCCTTTTCTGTCAATTCTTTCAGTTGGAAAAGGTTAACTTATGAGGATTCTACAGACTTATCCTTCACTCTGAAGCTATCCCTGCAAAATTTCAACATTTCAAACACTGAGAGGTCTTAAAGCTCTGACATACACTCAGAAAAAATTAATTTGTTGATGAATTTGACTTAAAAAATCTGTGCCCAACACGTGCTTTGATTTTATTAAGTAGTGGCAACAGCATTTGTTTAGTATTTGTACTGACTGACACGGTTTAAAAGAATCTTTTTATTTGAGTACAAAACACCACATAATATTCGATAAATTCACACTACTTGTTGGCTTTACTTGCTCTATCGTCGTTTTACTTACTTTGAAAACCTATTAAACTCAATTTAGTAAAACGTTCAGTTAACTGAATTTTTTTAACTTCAGTAGATTCCACTAATAAAATGCGTTAAAATTGTGCTTAACTCAACAAATGTTGGTTGTGAAACTTTAAAAAAATCTAGTAGAGTAGATAGATATCCAGAAACAAAGGTAAGAAAACTCTTTAAAAATAAGTCAAGTTGTTCGACCTTAATAAAAGTAAGTAGCTTCAAATCAATCAAAATTAAGTACATTTAAATGTCCGTTTTAGAAGTTCAACTAATTTTTTTAAGTAGCTGATACTGTTTTATTTCTGAATTGTGCTATTACTTGACTTTAGTAAATCTACACTACTTGAAATAGTTAATTAGTATACTTCCACGCCCTTTGCATTGTGGGGATGCAATTGAGTTTGAATACTGCAGTAATAGTAATTACTAATTCTTGTATTAAGTTTACCGGACTTAAATTTTTGTAGTAGGGCTTATAGCCGTCATTAGTAATTTTTATGAAGTGTGTTCTTTATTTTTTTAAGTACTGATACTGAGTAGTA
Source organism: Ophioderma brevispina (assembly GCA_023653785.1). NCBI lineage: Eukaryota > Metazoa > Echinodermata > Ophiuroidea > Amphilepidida > Ophiodermatidae > Ophioderma > Ophioderma brevispina. The sequence goes on from JAMKCH010009086.1 coordinate 11,808, forward strand.
TTTAAGTTTGTGGGTACCCACTTTGTTCCAATGAGTTTGCAATACTTGTGTATATTAAGTCGTTTCTACTAATTGATGTACATTTTAACCTACTTATTATTATTCTATTATAAACCTAATAAGTAGCTTCGATACTGATTTAAGGTAGTTGATACTGAGATAAAACTACTTTTTGTTGACACCACTTATTCCCATGAATTGGTAAGACTTCTGTGTAGTTCCTTCTTAATTCACGCAGGTCTTTCTTCTCCTTTCAATTATGTATATCTTACTTATTCTATATAAAATGGGAGTTATTATTATTAACTTGGACCGTACTTTATTTATCATGGTAATGAAGTAGATGATACACAAAATAACTATTTTGTTGATAAGCACGTTATTCGATGGGTTTGTACTTGCTTGTACATGATACACTAGATACTGTTGAGTTTCACACTTTTACAAGGGTTATCATGCCTGTATCAATAATCTGATTTTTCTCCTAACGTATTCATAATGCGTTATATTGAAGTTTAAGTCAGCTATTACATCATATTAATACGTTTGCACCACTGTAATGATGTCATTAAAATTAGGTAATTCTACAACTGCATCAAAGTTTCCCCTACACACACTACAGACACATCAGAAAATCATTAGTCTGTTTAACCAATGTCATTTCTTCTCAAAACTAATAACATTATCAGAATGAGAGTGCTCATCAGTAGTCTACTTACATCGCACAAATATCACGTGATGATTTACAAATCCGACCATTTCGGAAATAGGGGCTGAAATGTTCTTTTATATTTAATTGAGGGTAAACAAAGAATCTGTTTGCAGTGAAAAGTGATCAAGGACATTAATTTATGAGCACGGATTTGGTGCAAAACCAACATTTTGTGAAGTTCTTCCCCAATTCCTCCGGTGTGAATCCTACAGGAAAAGGTGATATAAAATTCGACATTTGATGTTTTTGAGTTTTTTTGTTTTTATTTGTGTTTTAAAATGTTTTCCCATTTTTTCTTATATAGACCTGTGTTCAGTGTTCATAAGACACACATAACATTTGACTGTTGACTAAAGTTTTAGTCAAAAAAAGGTGGATTTGGTTACTTATCAAAAATAAGGCCAATGTAAAAAAGTGAGGACACTATTTTTGGAATGGCATTCTATGATTCAGGGAAAAAGCACAAAAATACAGATGTTGACAGTCCCTTCTTCTGCAGGATTGTAACATTGGAAAACTGAGCCAAAAAATCTCAAATATTGTTGTTTATTGCACCAAATCTATGCTTCCATTGATTCCTCATCAGTTTCTTAGTTTTTCTTACATGGGATTTGTAATAGAATAATGGCCATTTAACTGCCCAATTCATCCGTGTCCATGAGACCGGACCAAGACCTTATGAATTTTCACACCTGAACCAAGTGTAAACTGTAACTCTCAATCAACGGCAAAATGTAAGTTAGGAAATTCTCCTTTCAAAAGTATTTTTCAAAATGAAACTGATTACAAAACTTACCTTGTTTTTTTAAAAACGTTGCCTTCACAAATTAAACTTTTCTTTACAATTATTCCAGATTTAGTTTTTTTTCAACAAAGTAAAGCAATCCTTAATAATTTTACTCTACACCTGGGCCAAGGGCACTTCAACTCCCCCTTTTGTTTTCTAGGTTTGGAACCAACGTCTTTAGATACAGCTAGGGTATAAGGAATGGTTTGATGGTATGGGGACCTGAAATGTTTTTCAAATTCACTAAAATGCTAGATTGGCCATCAGAACTGAAAAAAAGCTATTTAGAGTTAAATAAAGAATAATTGGGACTGGAACTGTAGAATGGTTGAAAAGTGGTCATCGCGGCAGCACATACTGTATAGCCGATTGAATGGGAGTGCACCCCCCCTTGGGCTCCAAGAAAACTTGAATAGATACATAATTGAACGTATTGTACAAATACACATGGCCTGTTACGAACAGATCAGCAGTTGACAAAATGATGAGACATAAAGTTGTGTCACAGACTAATAAGTTCACCGTTGTAAATGCACTAAAACTAACACCATCAAAATCACTTGAAAGTTACTGTGGTTGCACCTGGGGAAATGTGTCTCAAAATTTTCCCAGTACATTCACACCTGAAGGAGTTTTGGATCACTTAGTAATGTGCAACATCGTAAGGAAAGATAGCTGTAATGCACTTACTACCTTTTGGAGATTTCAACCATTAACTTTTTTCTGTTTAACAAGTTAAAGGACCCTTACTTACAAACCTTTAGCATTCTTGGAAAATACAACAGGTATAATTATGCGAGTCTCAAACAAATTTAGTTTATGTAAACATACATGTAACACAACGAAAGTTAAATCAGCACTTGGTATTTCCTCTATTAGACAATGTTGCTGTTAATCAACGTGGTCTAATAGAGGGACTTACCAAAACAAGGTTCATTAAGTGTAAATGCTTTTAAAATCTAGTCTATTCCATTGAGTCACACGTGAGACACTGAATGATATAAAGGTTGTCTTCTCTAAATGCAAAGAGTGAAAAATTTCACTCCTCTCAGAGTGAAACTATTTCCGCTTTTAGAGTATTTTCACTGTACAAAAAGGCGATTTAATTTCACTCTTTCAAGAGTGGTCACTCAAATAGCTCTTTCTCGAGTGAACAGAGACTAAAATTCAATTATGAAAAAAGAATTCACTTGAAAAGAGCTATTTGGCGGAAAGTGATCCACTCTTTAAAAAGAGGTTAAAATTTAACTCGAAAAAGAGTGAATTTTCACTCTTGAAAGAGTGAAAATCCCTCTGAAAGAGTGAATATTTTTCACTCATGAGGAGGAGGTCGTCTTTTTCACTCTTTTCATTAGAGAGTATACGTGCAACAATGTAAAACATTAAATTGATTAACTTGACATTACTTTGGTGCCAATGGGAATGTTCCTAAAAATGTATAGGCTCTTCACCACCTGAATGAGTTTTTCGACACTTACTACATGAATGTGCAGCATTTTAAAGAAAAGACAGTTAATTGCACCTTCTACCTTTTGCAATTTTTATGTTAAACAATAAGCGACCTAATTACAAACCTTTCGCCATTCTTTGAAATATAAACAGGTTACATACATGGATCAACAAATTTGGTTTCACACTATTCTTTTATGTAACACAAAGTAACAAACTGGTAAGACCTCTATTAGACAAGTTGCTGTTAAAAACATGGTTTCATTAAATGCTGTTATAAAAAATACTAAGGTAGTAAGTATAAAGTGTCTTCTACCTTTCAGTAACAGTTGAGACAGGAATTGCAAGAAGCTGTTACGCTGCAATAACTGTTATTTAGTTACTGAAAAGTTAAATGAAAGAGTTAAATGTGTGAGATATCACTCTTTAGACGTGAAATGTCATTTTTTGAGTGAAAGACTTTCACTCTGAGGAGGATTGAATGTTCACTTCTTTTGCATTTAGAGAGTAGATGCACTCATTAGATACCCCTTTGCAATCAACAGGTTCTAAAAAGTAACTTTTTCTTTAGTATGACTTACTCTATGACAGCTGGCCATGAATTGTACATGATGCATTAGTCATTGCAAACACACATACTCTACTTCTTATCAATAGAGAAATACATTCTGGTCAAGTTTCAGTTGAAGTGCTAAGACTCACAGTATTAATCTCCACAGCCCTATGTGTCCATTTCATCACACCGTACTAATCATTCATTATTATTTCAGATGTGCGTCATGTTAATCAATGTAAATTGTGTGTTTACCACCAAAAGTATGAAGTGGTCTGAGCCTTTCAAGGGTTTATGACAAGCTCTCTGAAGTTTGTTCTTCAATAAACTATCTTGGGTATTTATGACACGTTTCTATAAACACTATTTGCTGAGGAGTTTGTTCTTCAAGACTGCCCACCTTTGGGTTTGGACTCTTCCATCGGTCGAGCTTCATGAAAAGGTTTATGCCAGGCCTCAAAGAAGTATTTGAGAGTCTTTGCGTAACTTTCATGTCAGCTGTAGTACATAAGTCCAAAACAGCATTGCTGTAGCCTGTGGAACATTGTCCAAATCTTCCAATACCACTCTCTTCCAAAAAAACGATTTTGTTGCATTCTAAACGCTATCGGCCTGATGACAATTATCCTCATAGTTTATATACTTTGGTGGAATCTGGCGTTCTTATAAAAATGAACAAAAATAGGACATAAACATTCGCTCATATCGCTGAAATTTTGCCAGTGTAAGTACTGGTCCTTATTATGTGCAAAAATGGTATCATTAGTATGATTCTTTACAGAACAGCACTGGAAGTCTGTAACTTGCCCCAGTAACAGTACAATTTCTTTTTGACATGGGGGATGGGAGGGTTGATGAAAATTATGAATGAAACGGGGTTTGACCGAAAAGATCAATTACTAGTACATGTGTTCGCGAAGCGCGCAATTAAATTTTGCCATTAGAAGCTTAAATCTTAAATTTGAATTTGAATGTAATTTAGAACAAAATTCGCGCGAATTAAGCGCGCGGCAATTTGACCATTTATAAAAACTAAAATGGTAAAAATATGAGGTTATGTTTGGTCAAAACGCATGAACGGCATCAACATTGGGGGGATGATCGTATGACCATCCCCCCCTCATCAAAATTATGATTTTTGATCCCACGGGATTTACGCCGATACAATCTCAAGATGGAGAAATTGAGCTCACGCAACATGATTAGTTCACAAAAAAACTACCACCACCAGAGGTAGGGTAATCCATCAAAGTCCCAGGGTAGGGAGGAGATATTGCATTGCATGGGGGAAAGACAAAGAACATCCAAATTAGTCTCAAAATTCTGTGCCAAATTTTATTGATAGATTGCAATAACACATGCTTCTGAAATAGGTAGTGATATAATTGGGTACGGTACCCAGAAAGCCTATATTTTTTAAAATCTGAGGAATCTCTCTGATGGTGGTCTGTGGACAGACAAAGAATGGAGAAAATGGTCTGACTTTGCACAGTGAAGTGATTATGTAAACTAGTCTTAAGGATCACAAATCAAAATGAAAGTTTTTAGCTCCTCAAATATGAGTGATAATTTCCAAAAAAGTTAATATTCCCCTTCATTATGTTGCAAACCTGAGCAATAATATTCAGGAAAACAAACTTGAATCTTTGTGGAATCGAAATAAATTTGGCTTAATTTGCACGCTATTGTGAAGGCTGTTATGACTGATTTAACACTTTAACCTTCACAGACTCTGTCAATTTCATTGTTATATATAGAACTAGTATACCTTAACCCTGTTCAATACTGCCCCCTATAAGAATGCACTTTTGATGAACCTTTGGTGGTACTTTATACGTGGCCAAGGGGAGTGCAAAATCCATTTCACCGACAACACACCTCGGTGGCTGGCGCGGGCAAACAGCCAAAATGAATCGGAAGTAAAAACACCATGAGATGCAAGCAGTTAGCAAGCGAATTATAAAGACAAAAGAAAACTCTGATGGGCCTCTGATGATCTCTGGGTGGACTCAAACAAACAAGCGATATGGCTGGAAAAAGTATTTTTTGTGGGAGATATAAAGCGGGCTCTCTTAGGTCTCTTAGATACTGGAACAACCATTTGGCTTGATCTTCTGCTGCACTCATCTTGGTTTTTGATTTTCCCCAAGCAAAGTTCTTGGTCTCCTTATTGAACAATTACTGTGATGGACTGCACGCGAGGGACAAGCTGGATACGACTGGACTACAGCATCACATGAACTCTCTTTATACAATTAAGATGAATCATCGATGAAATGAAACATGTTTTGATCAAAACGTTTCTGTGCACATTGTGTAGTTAAATTAGTGTAGTGAATAAATAGATTCTGGCAAATGTAACAAACATCACACTGCAAGTGTTGCCTTTTTTTGCGTTTGAACTGAAACCGAGGTTACAAAATTGGGGGCTCGTCCGGGAACGCTGTTTTGAGACATTTTGAATATCGTTAAATTTTATTCTGAACAGCTTGGCAGTGTTTGTTAGATTTGCAACTCATGTTAAAATAATAGTCATGTTTTGAGAATGATTGACAGTGCTGTAGTATAACATCATTAAGTACAAAATAGTGATTGGTTATTTTAAGTTGGATCATGAGAGCCAGTTTTATCGTATGGAATGATAAGGTTTATACCCAGCGAATACCCAGTGAAACTTTTTCTTTTTGCTTGGTTTTTGGATGATTTCTTCTTGTACTATTATCCAAACTTATTTTAAATGCTACGGCCCTTGAAATATGTTCTGGACACCCTTAACAAGCAAGAAGAGAAACAAATGTAATTTAAACTATCATGGAAAGTTTTTGAAAGGGGATGCAGAAACAACATTTTCATGATGATATCTTTTGATTGAACTATTTGGGAATTTGCCCAATTCTGTTCAATAAATGAGATTATTATGTTTAGGTTTCCTAGGCACCGAGGACGTCGCCTTTTAGAAAGGGGAGAGTTTAACCCTGTTCCTCAACTGCCCCCTATAAGAATGCACTTTTGATGAACTTTGGTGGTACCTTTATACGTGGCAAGGGGAGTGGCAAAATCCTTCACCAGACACAACACACCTCGGTTGCTGGGCAACAGCAAAAAGATATCGGAAGTAAAACTACCCATGAGATGCAAACATTAGCAATCTAATAATAAAGACAAAAGCAAACTCTGATGTGCCTCTGCTGATCTGATGGGTGGACTCAACAAACACAGCAGTTGGCTTAAGATATTTTTTGTTGGGAGATAAGCTGGCTCTCTTAGGTCTCTTAGATACCGGAACAACATTTGGCTTAATCTTCTGCTGCACTCATCTTGGTTTTTGATTTTCCCCCAAAAGCCGAAGTTCTTGGTCTCCTTATTGAACAATTACTGTGATTGACGACGCGAGGGACAAGCCTGATACGACTGGCTACATCATCACATGAACTCTCTTTATACAATGAAGTTGATCATCGCTGAAATGAAACATGTTTTGATCAAAACGTTTCTGTGCACATTGTGTATTTAAATAGTTGTAGTGAATAAATAGATTCTGGCAAATGTAACAACATCACACTGCAAGTGTTTCCTTTTTTGTTGCGTTTGAACTTAACCGGGTTACATACCATAAAGTCACCATTCAGTCAGCCCTCAAACTCTCCAATGTACTTTTAAACACCTAATTTCACATTCCATTCTTGAACCTATCAATACCGTAGATTATTCGAAATTCAGTTAGGCAATTGATATCAATTACTATGTATTTTGTTTACTTAATGAAACCTTGATAGTGTCACTAGCTGTCCTTCAGTTAGATACTCAATGAGGGCCGTTAGATGAACCACTTCCCTCTTTGAATCTATGTGATCCTGCAAGTGAAGATATGAACTTTATTGGGGTGATCAAATGTGGTCAGAAGTACTTTTTTAAAGTATTTCCTAATTTGGAATGATTTATCAGCAGTATTTGAACGTAACAACTTAGCAACCCTTAAATAGTCCTATGCTGTGCACTGGACCCTTGGGATGGAGCCTAAGTTTACAAGTGCTACCTCTGTCGTCCCTAAAAAGTAGCCTAAAATCAGGCAATTCATACACATTAAGTATACATTCTTCTCTCATACAAATATCTGAACTACTTTGCGAAGGCAATTGAAAGTGTGAGATTTTCCACTCCATTGAGATTATTATTTGTTTGCCGTAGCCCGATTGCAAAATTCTATATTTCACAAGAATATTAAAATGGGCCACTATGGAAGATGAAAGACATTGCAGTTTTAGCAGAAGTCCACTGTGTGGTATTTGGCCAATCAGAACAAATATGTAAATGGGTTTATTATTATGATAGGGGACCCCTGAGAACAAATCAACGAAGTATAGGGAGTAGAAAGTAAACGATAGATTCAAGATATAAACATCTAAAGGGGGGAAGAAGGAATGGAAAAAAAGAAACAGGTACTTGGAAAACTTGTGTTGCTTATGCTAATCTAATTATGCAACTTATTATCCCCAAACCCATTTTTGTATCCCACAGTACCATACCAGGGCTGCAGGAAAGGGAGAAATTAATAATGAAATTGGGGAAATATAACACTGCCCCCTCCCCCGAAAAATACCCTGATATGCCACTGCAACACCAACACAGTCCTTCCATCATACATTGCCGGTTGTGCAGTGTTGTGGTATACATAATTGCCATGCTGTGTGATCAAGCATTACATAATATAGCACGGGACTGCTCGTGCTGAGTGAGCAAACATCTTGCACTCATTTTCCGATTCAGTGTTCCAATATCAAGCAAAATATAACGGTTGGAAAAAAGAAGTATATATAAGGAAGCTTTATTACCGTCTTTGTTCGTTTTGAAAACACACCCTTACATGGTCATACCAGATGAGGTCTACCGTGAACAACAACTCCCGGGACACAACTTATCTTTTCAGAAGGACAAGTTGTATGCATGCGCTTTCGAAGTAAGTACAGTTGAAGGAACTGATTTAAATGTGTAGTTTGTTACAACTAAGCGGTTTATGACTCAAATTAATTGATGTTGGTTCATTGAAATCCTGAATCGTTGGTGTCACGTGGTTATAAGTAGTAAATATTATTTTCGGTTGTTCCAATGACTTCGTGTACGCACAACTAAGGCAGATAAGAAATAAGCCTTTGCAGAATGATGATAATTAGGCCCTACACATGCATTTGCGCAAGACTGAAAGTAGATGGCCATCCAAATGCAGGGCGTAGGGGGTGGGTGGGGGCAGTGGCTTGCACCCCCCTTTCCCCTCTCCACGAGCTGGCAGTTTATACAGGGTCTTATGGAGAGATGACAGTTTGAGCCCCCTGTACAGTATGTATGCCCCGCCAATGCACCCCATTTGGCAAATGGTCTAGTACGGCTATGCCCAAAGGAAAATAGTTAATTAAATAAAGTAAACATAAATAAAATTTCTAATTCAATGATATAAAAAAAACGATAATATTGGCAAGTCACCAAAAAGATCTAGTCATAATTTCCTCTCTTCGCCTGTGTGCTTGTTTAGCCTACATACTGAGTTTGGCAATCGATTAAACTTATAATAATTTGTGAGTGTACAACAACAAGAAGTTAAACTAAGTATTGGCAACCAATTTAATAAAAACTTAATTAACCACATTTGGATCTACATATAGGTATTGTCAACTTAATAGTTGTATTCTTGCGTCTGCATTTGTGTTTAGTTGAGTTAATTTGAATAACATTGTGCCATGTTACTTTTAAGTAAGTCCCAAATTTTACTTATTTTCACTGATGTTCTTTACTACGTTTATTCATTAGCTCAATCAAAAACAACATTTAAAAGTAATTCAATCAATATTAGCACAATGACACTCTACTCATTTTTATCAAACAGTTGTATCATAAAACTTAAGTAGTTATTTGGATGGAATTATTACAGGTTCAGCTTGTCAAAGTCACCTGAATATATATAATTACATTTACTGCAGCTTGAAAGTCTATAAACTTATATATGCGAGTGCCCACAACAGAAATTCAATTTTAAGCATATTGATGAATAATATAAAGTACGTACCTGTACATTTTTTACATTCCTACAAGTACTGTCAAAAATTAATATTGTGGTTACTTGTTGTTTCACGGTTGTGCTAGTTGAGTTAGTTTGGACATAAATTGTGCCATGGTTACGTTTCACGTAAGTCCAAATTTACTTACTTTTATTGATATTAATTTTACTACGTTGATTCATTAGCTATGAAAAAACAAACATTTAAGTAATATTCAACAAATCTACTCATTTTTTATCAAACAAGTTGCTTTTATTTCATTACACTTATTATTCATTTTGTTGGAATTACAATTTAGCTTTTCAAAGTCACTTGATGATATCTAATTACATTACTGCAATTTTTGAGTCTATGTACTTATAAGATGCGGAGTGTCTTAAAACCAGAAGAAGTAATTTAAGTATTGATAAACTAATATAACATAGTTACTTTAATTTTGTTATTCTTCATGAAAGGTATTGTTCAACTTAATATTGTACTTGTTGTCTTACTTTGTGTTGAGTTGATGAATTGAAATTACATTATGTATTGTTACTCATTATGTTACACATATTACTTACGTTTTACTTTCATTTTAAATGCTTTATTCAGTAAATATGATGAAAAACATAAGTTGGAGTAAAACAGCGGCTAGATAAAATTCAAGTAAGAGTTACTTCAATTCATTAATCCTACACCGTACTCTAACTATTGGACCCTGGTGTCAGTACAACTCCAATATGCCAAGTTTAACTAACTTTATGTTATTTTGAGTGATTAGAATGCATATCTTATATAATATCTGCAAAGTAGATTTTTTTACGTAACTAAAATTAAAAATTTTCTAAGTAGCAGGAACTTAGTGTAAGTTTCATTTTTTAGTGTACTCTGTGACCTACCCTAAAAAAGCACTGATTTCTAACATCCAAACAGCAGAAATGGTAAATGAGGGTAAATGGTTGAAAGGGATGTGGGGAATAAGTACCTAATTACCATGTGCATAACTAATTATCAACTTTGCTAAATATATTAATTTTTTTTTTTTTTTAGGTTTGGTTCATAGAGCCACTTTAGTACTATATAACGTGTTGGTAAATTTATGTTTTTGAAGGCAAGGTAAACATATGTAATCTTGTTTTGTTGCCAAATCACCAAAATCTTTTTAAACGGACGAAGAAATCGCACTTAAAAGCTAGAAAAAGAAACACCTATTTTAATTAAATTTTATGTAAATAGGCACACTACAACTATTTAGGATCATAAATAAAACTAACTTAATTTAGTTAATAATTGCACTTAAGTCTTCAGAAAACTGCTATGATTTGAGAGTAACATTGTTTTAATGGCATTTATTAATATCACCTTTTGAAAAAACAATAAAATACATAGAATCAATTTTATGTATTTTAATGTTTTTCAAGTGGCGATTTCAATCAAATGACTCTAATTGCTTCAGTTACCCAAATTTGGATCTTGGGTAACTTTTGAACCCTAAACTGATTTTTTTCAAATCAACAAAAAGCAAATGAAAGGTAATTTAACTTTATCCTATTATATTTCAAAAAAAACCCCAAATAATTTTTAGCCTTCTAAATGGAGTTTGCCCACTTAACAATTTACCCACTTATTCGGTGCTTGCGTAGTCTTAGGGTATGTTAGGAATTTGTTACAGTAATGTAAAAAAATCTGACTTTTTCCTTCTTCAATGTCTGATTTAGCCAATCATGGATGTGCCTTTTAATAAAAAAGATCAGAAAAATGTACGGTGGGAAGCTACAAGTGTCGATCATAAGTAGTTTATTGGTGGAGCAAGACCTTCCAGGAGAATGCATGTAAACAAAGCCATGAAATATTTTTTGTTTTGTTTATTAGAACTAGAGGTGGGCTATAAGAAGGTTCAATTTGTTTAGCTCACTTGAAACACAGGATCAGTTTGATGACTTTAATCACCCTGATCAAATTTCGAAAGAAACAATGCGAAAACCAGGGTTGCCCCATCGAAAAATCCAAAATGGCCGCCAAATTGTCAAAAATTTGATTTGTACCATAAAAAATCAATTATTTTTTTTGCATTTGTTAATTTTGGGCACATACCATGTTTGGGGGTATTAGGAATATGATATGCAAATTTCAGCTCACCAGCTTTTGTTTTCTTGAAAAATGCTGTTGTTTTGCTTAAAATTGACGCTCTGAGGGCGCTTCACATAAAATGGTGTGATAATGGGATTTTATTATTAAAGAAGTTGAAGAGAGTTTTATGAACACTTGCTGAAAACATTGACTTGCGTGGGTGTTTGCGGTTTTGCAACTGTATGCTATTTAATGTCATCAAAAAATGCCTCCATTGAACCCCACACTTAAGAAAGTTCGTTGACCCCGGTTGTATTCCCAATGAGGTTGTTTTTGTCAAATTTTTAATTGCAGCCATATCGGGGCAGTTAGACGGTCGGCTAGGAGCTTATCAAAGGCCTAGGTCTAAACACTTTCAGTCTATAGACTAAAATTAATTGAGTTTGGCTATCTTAAATGACTTTTTGGGGAAATGTTGACCTTTTTTTGACCACATTTTCCCACTCCTTGTCAGACCCAGGGGAGACCTAGGAGAATGATACATGGTTAGTAGGCGCTTGTCCCCTCCTACAATATACTTAAGTTTGACTACTCTAGCTCATCTGGAAACAAAAGTTATGGCAAATGTTTCTTTTTGTGAAAAGTTTCTCCTTTTTTTACATGTCCCACTCTGTCAGACATAGGGGAGGACCCTGGGGGGATGGATTATCTGGTTAGTAGGGGCTTGTGCCCTCCACAAGATAATCTAAGTTTGGGTACTCTAGCATATCTGGAAAAAAAAAAGTTATGGCAAAAGGTTACTTTAGTGGTGAAACGTGACCTTTTTTGACATTTCCCCACCCCCTGTCAGACCGGGGAGGACCCTGGGGGAAATGGATTAATGGTTAGTAGGGGCTTGTGTCCTGCTACAATATATCTAAGTTTGGGACTCAGCCTCATCTGGAAAAAAAGTCTGGCAAAATGTTTAACTTTTGTGAAATGTGGACTTTTTTGACATTTCCCACCCGGTCAGACCCAGGGAGGGACCCTGGGGGATGGATTACATGGTTAGTAGGGGCTTGTGCCATTCTACAATTTACGAGGGGAGATCAAAAAGGAAATGCCTCCATAGTCACCAAATATGGACCATGTCCAAGAACACCATATTCACACAGATTATAGCCTGAAGGCTCTCTACATGGAACTACGTTCAACATAGTCACCATGTCTTTCAATGCATTTGCCGCCACGGTTGAACCCAAGCATCAAATCCGGTTTGGAAATAATCTGGGGCTTGATTCCTGGCCCATGGACTTAACGAGGACTGGACTTCATCCAAGTCTTCACATGGGTAACCACCAGAGAATTTATTTCATTGGCCCAAACGAGATAGAAGTCTGAAGTGCCCAATCCAGGACTGTATGATGGATGAGGTATCACAGACCACCCCATTTTGGCTAGTGGACTGGGTCGTGAAAGTGAACGTGTGTGGCATTGCATTATGTGATAGAGCTGTAATGGAATGATGTCTTTAAGTGGTCTCTTTGATGGCTTCCCTCCGCTTGCGAAGTGTTAGTACGTATCTTTCACGGTTGATGTGTGACCCTAGGCAAAGAGTCTTTGAGAATTAACCTCCTCCGGGTCCAAAAACAATGTACCATCACGTCTGAGTCAATCTGGCAGCCTTGAAGTTCCTGGGGACATGGTGAAAAGCTATATGGTTGCATTGCTTGGATTGAATCTTACTCTCGGGAAGAGATCTTGTCCCTCAGATTCAAAATGCATCCAGGAGCTCTTGGCACACCTCTACCCGCCTCTGTTGATTTGTCGCATGTTCAACGCTTGTACCCAATTAGCAAAACTTTGATTTCCAAGATAAGAGATTAATGTTTTTTGCTGATCCATAAGAAACATCCAAAGTCAAATCACTTGTTAAGGAATAGGGAAGGTTATGTTTAGTGGCTGAAATTAAAGCTAAAGAGTATTCCAAAACGGATTTGAGGCTGGGTTCAACGGTGGCGTAAATGCACGAAAGACAGGGGACTATGTGAACAGTAGTAGTTCCAGTAGAAGAGTCCTAGGTATACTCGGTGTACATTGGTTCATAGGATCATTGATAAAGATTGGTGACTAGGAGGCCTTACTTTTGATCCCCCTCTCGTATATCTAAGTTTAGTTACTCTAGCTCATATGGAAAAAAAGTTATGGTAAAATGTTGACCTTTTTGGTGAACTGTTGACCTTTTTTGAACATTTCCCCACCCCCTGGCAGACCCCAGGGGAAGACCTGGGGGAAGGATTACATGGTTAGTATAGGCTGTGCCATTCAAGAGAAGATACCAGTAGATTCCCACAATGCATTGCTTCCATTGGAAGTTTTCGTACAGGTTGCCATGTGGACCGTTAAAGATGAAACGCTCTTAAAATGACAAGTTGTGATCAGTACTGTCCTTTAGCCATGTTTCATCACTAACGACCCCCACCATCAGTACCTGTACAAAAAACCTCCATTGGAAGCAATGCATTGGGGGAAGCTATTGAAATCTTCTCTTGTGCCATCTACAATATATCTAAATTTGGGTACTCTACCTCACCTGAAAAAAAAAGTTATGGCAAAATTTTCCTTTTTGGTGAAATGTTGACCTTTTTTGACATTTCCCCAACCCCCATCAAACAGGGGGGAGAGGACCATGGGGGGGAATTGATTACATAGTTAGTAGGGCTTGTGCCCCCCTACAATAATTAAGGTTGGGTACTGTAGCTCATCTGGAAAAAAAAGTTATGGCAAAATGTTTGACCTTTTTTGTGTCCAGACACACACATTCTTACATGTCCTACATAATCCGTACATCCAGGACATTGCCATTTCATAAGCGGATTTTGCTACGCAATCCGTCCAAAAATATGATTTTTGGCCAATTTGGCGGCTCCACGTTTTGGATTTTCGTTGGGGCACCCTGGTTTTCGCACTTGTTAATTTTTTTCTCGAATATGGGATAAGCATATCATTTAAAGTATCATTCTTAGCCGGTTGTTCGAAAGTGATTCTGAAACTATGACCCAAATATGACCCTCTATCAGGCCGCGACAAATATATTTTCTAGCTTGCCCGATCGGGCAACCTCCTGAGAAAAACTGATTGCCCGAGACAAGTGAAGAAACATGCCCGAAAATTACCGCGATTCTCAGCCGGGAAATGAGCTCCGTACATGGTAGCCAGCCGGCTGGTCTGAAATGCTGTACGCGGGAAAATTACACTGATGATTAAAAAATAACGGTCCGGGAAATTCCCAAGCCAGTCCAAGCTTTTAACTTACTGATCTTTCAGACTTTTCAGCTCATATGACCACAGGTAATCACGTCACCCACGGGTATTTCAGATCACAAATTGGCAATACCGGTTAAGATCTCGAGAGGCTAAACTGAGTTCTAAATCATTTTTCTTGTGTCAAAACAAATGATACGCACGTGGGCCATGCAGCAGGGTTTCACCGTCGGCCATTTTGTAATTTTTCAAGCTAAAACTGACGTACTTAGCAATAAAAAATACATGATGTATAGTTAGATTTCAAATTTATGTTAGTCGTTTCTGAAATGATTTTTTTAAACTAATTCAGATTTAATCACCGGTCGTTTTTAATATTTTTGTTTTTACTTGCAATTAACATATGAATGGAACACGATGTTCACGTAGTTGTTTGGTGATCCATTAATACATGGGGGTGGTGAGATAATTGCCTTTATTGTATAAATACTGAATCAGGGAAGGGAAAGAAAGAAATTTTCAAGCGCTTTTTTTGGCCACGGAAATACCAATTTATCAGTGCAACAATCGCGCGTGAAAACTGTTGTTTTCTACACGCGATCAACCGGACCATTAGGGAATCAATTTGGAGGTGAATTGATTTCATTTTATGTTGGAAAGATGGTCTGGCAGAAAATCGTATTACGGGAGTCCACGGGGAAATACAGTGTACATTTTTACAGCCCTGCTGAAAAACATGTTTAGGATGCAAATTAATATGTGCACGTGGCGAGCCAGATCGGTGGACCTGGGACCGGCTGGACTGGGAAAGCAATATCGGATCGAGATCCCAGCTGGTACTGTCGACGTTGTGGACTATGATTCAAAATATCGTTAATTTTTGTTGTTCCTTTATTATGAAACGGTATCTTGATAAAGGAATATGGTCTAGTTAATTACTTTTTCTGATTCATAGTGACTGATTGGGAGTAAAGTCAGTTAACCATAAACCATTTAGCTGATATTTGGACCCGGGATTTTGGGGACACAGGGAATGCCCGAACGGGCACGACTACCCAAAGTTTGACTTGCCCGAAAAAAATTTCTATAAGTCCGGGATATCGGACAGGCGATTTGTCGCGGAATGGCCCTCTATAGCCCACCTCTATTAGAAAGTATTAATCTTTTTGGCAACTGGATCATTTAACTTTGGGATGAGACTAGTGGGAATGCTTCCTAGTACTGACGCCTAAAAAAATTGTTTGATTGGCATAACATAGAAAAAAAAATAATGTAGGTAGGTCATTTTATTTTTTTCACATACCAGAACACAATATCATGGACACACATACACAAAACAAATGGCACATCTTCAAGTTTTCTGTAACAACTTTTTATTTGAACATTTTGAATGTCCTGCAATCCTTTAGAGTACCGAAAGTATGACGTCATTTGTTTACATGGTTTTAAAAAAAAATTTTGTTGCCACAAAAAAAATAAACAAATTTAGGGTCGGCGGTAAAAAATAGGGTCGGTCGGTTACGCCAATCAAACAATTTTTTCTTGTTAGGCCTGAAGTAAACAGAGATGCTTAGGCGGGACGAATGTTAGCAGTTAAGAAACAGAGAAAGCATCTCTCATACCATGGATATTTTTTACAACAGGAATATGGTGCCGACGGATGGATCCTACCAGTGAAATTAGTAAAACTACGGTATCGTTCCAACACTCGGGGTTAAAGCCAGTTATGGGGAGAGCTTATCAATGGCACTTTTACATGAGCCAGTCTTCAGAAAACGCAACCAAAGATTTAATCTAATATCGGCTGGTGGAGTATTGTGTACAAGGGTGTGATATGGCTTGGGTTAAAGTGACAGGAGATTTTTTGGAAAAGAATTCTCTCAATTGCATTTGATTGGTTGTAGGACACTAATGGGAGCATTCCAAATATGCCAAAATACCAGGTTAAAAAAAAACATGGGGTGCTTCCTTTATGGAAATGTCCTCATGTTTCGTTAAGTAATTACTTTGTGACAAAAAACACCAGCAAATCAACAGTAACAAAAAAAATAATAAGCAAGCAATGAAATAAGATAGAAGTGATGTCACTCTACTCCGGTAGGGTTTGTGTCGACAAGTGCTTTGTCGACAATATTGTCGCCCCGGACATGCATTATTATGCTGCGACAGCATGGACTGATTGTCACGATAAAAATTATAGTTATAAATTAACCTTAGATAAGCTTAAACATCGCCGATAATTAGCGATTTCATCAACCAAATTTCATATTTTTTCAGCATCTGAAATCGTGCGTCGGCGTCGCCATCTTTTTTTGCAAACACATCCCAGTACCACTGCGATGAGTGCATAAGGCACGGGGAATCCCGGATGACGTAGCCGAACTCACTCGAACCTGGGACGAGGCCAGTCGCCAACCTGTACACAGAAAAAATAATTTGGTTAGCCACTGGCTCCTAAGGCCAAAAATTGGTCGCCAGCTTTTTCATGAATTTTACATGTATAAAACTCATGTGTATGATATGATGTGATATAACCGAGAAGATGGGAAAACATTTGTGGATTATCACGCAGTACTTGCCCTACTACTGTTCCACTGGTTCATCCCGTTCCAACCACTCGAATCGACACACGCCGCGCCGAACTGAATTTCAGCGGCGGTGGTTTAGAAGCACTGGGATTTTCGAGTTGGAGCTTCAAGTTCAAGCCCAACATTGCGAACATTAGGCTCATATCATCCAATGACTCCTCCCGGCTCCTGTCCTTGTTTGCTCCGTTTCCCGTGTCTCAAAGAAATCAAAATATTTTTACCTGAAATTTAGACCCATTTGATTGAAACTTTATTCCCGCACAAAAAGCCGACACGCCGCAGCAGATTTAACAATGCTATGTGCGTTGAATTATTCATAGTCTCCCAGACGGCGGTAGATGAATAATGCCATATTGTACAACAGTTGATTTGGTGATCATCTGATCATATGCTTGCGTGCAGTACACATGACCTATAGAGGTCAGGACGCACAGACAGTTACATGTCGGGTGTGGGAACATCCAGGGTCGGAAGTATGTGACGTCATACTACAGCGTGCGGAAGTTACAGAGACTAATAACGGGGCCTTCACCCCCCCCCCCCCCCCTCTGTCGCAGCAAAGGGGTGCTCA